>NDFZ01004212.1:2293-21530 GCA_002192655.3 Mamestra configurata
GCCTGCTGCCCGACGCCCGGGCCGTGGCGCTGCAGCACGGTGAGGAACACACGATAACTACTACTACATACATATATTGCATACTGATAATGTACGCCATCTTTACATACGAACTCCAAACATTTACCTGACGTCACTCAACACCTACTTCGCGGTATCAAAGATCTCCGCGTAATGTAAACATTTACAACCACCCAACGAAAGCCATCGGGCAGTTGCCTACTAGACACAACACTCGTCTGGTCGGAGGATCCCCTCTCGTCAATGGAGGCTGCCTGTTAAGCATACCTCTGTAAAACTATAACTAACAGTACTTATCACAAATCACTAAATACATTTTGTGCTAAACATATTCAAACCAAACTCCTAAACTAAACAATCCATAAAAATAGTACAACAAGTGCTTTTTATATGTACCGTGCAAAACGTATCCATGATGTGTGATCCAAGTGAACTTTATAATGTAATCTATCAATTTAAATGATTCGTCAAATATAAATACAAAAATACTTGACCTTTCACAAGATGAGCTATCAGCTCAGATGAGATTAACCGAAAATCACCTTAAATAATGAAGAAAACGTTTCTAATAACTGCTCTTTCCAGAAAAGTTATGATAACTTTTGACAAACACTCATAAACTCACGACTTTTACCCCATGTAGGTAGGCAGAAACCACAGAACGTCACCTGCTACGAATCTTACATACTCCTTAGCTTCGTTCTACTGTCCTAGCCTTTCTGAAGTCATCATCTGTCTAGCCTTTTCCCAACGATATTGGGGTTGTCTTGCAGTTAAACCGGATTCAGCTGAATACCAGTATTTTACGTGGAGCGGCCTACCAAACCTCCACAACCCATTAACTGGGTAGCATGGTACTCCTTGGCAAGACTGGTGTCAGATTTTCTGGCTTCTGACTATCCGTAACGACTGTCAAAGATCTACAAATGACAGCCGGGACTAACGGCTTAACGTGCTTTCCGAGGCACGGAGGAGTCTCGGTATGTTAAGATAGTCACACATCCACAGTTAAACCTCGGCAAGCGCTGCTTAACCTTGAAGATCGACCCGTGCGCTGTTATTATTTAGCCTAGCCTTTCTGAAGTACATTACCAATAAAATCTGTATATCCTTCTAGGGCATCCCCTCCTGGTGGCGGGGTTTCCAATCACGTTGAATCGTAAAAATCTATTTTGTTCACAGGTATTTTCATAAGCAAAATAGCGAACGGCAGTGCTGCTGCGAAAGAAGGCAATCTATACGTGGGCGACCGCGTTGTCAGCGTAAGTAAAAACACAAAATCTCAGACCCAATAGAAATTCTACTACAAATCGAACGATAAATAGGAACAAAATCAACAGTCGGTCCAGTTATTTTGCTTCTAATTTTGCATCACATTGATCTTTATTCCTGTAGTAATAAGGTTGCTGTTAGAGGTAAAATAACAGAAGGTACTGCCGGTCGATTCTGTAAACATGTCGAAGGTGAAGTGATCACGAGGTGAGCTGTCAATCCATACAATCAAGATGTCACGTGATCACGAAGTGAGCTATCATTCCATCTTGATTATATGGATTGACAGCACACCTCGTGATCACTTCACCCAAGCCTTCACTTCGACATGTTTACAGAATCGACCGGCTGTACAGATAGGTTTACATGAAACGAGTGAATGCGCATTCTATCCCCGCTCTACCAAATTATATTTTTGTGTTCTTTCGTTGGTCCATCCATTCAAAAATGTAAAGAATACCAAGAAACCAATGGTCCTATTCTGGTCCTATGTTCGTTGGATATATGCCCACCGTAATACTAACTAAATGTTACAGATAAACAACGTATCTCTGGAAGGCGTAAAGAGCGTATCGGAAGCGATGGCGCTGCTCAACGAGTGCCAGTACGAGTCGGTGGCGCTCACGCTGCTGAGGCCTCTGTACACCTGCTGCAATAATACTAGAGACAGGTGAATAGTAATAGCTTTTAAAGCTTAGTTTCACTAAGAAATGTCCCTTTAATGTCATGCTGGCCGTACATGCAGTGTTTTGCGACATTGTTGAAATATCAACACACCTTTTTACAGATAGATTTTGGCTATAATTGCGGTACAGCTTTCCTAAGAAATCCAAACTGTTTATTCTCGCCCAGCGCGAACAATAGTCGACCAGTTCTGAGTTGAATGAGGGAATTAGAACTGGACGATGTTTTAATTGTTTATTGACACTGGTTCTTATTAACCTTTTGAACGCCATTGTCACGTATACATGACAAGCAAGCGCGTGCCCAGTACGCCAAATGTCACATATATGTGACAAAAAGTACGGCGAATTTGTGGCTTGGCGTCGGGGGCACGCCGATGTTTTTATGCACTGGCGTTCAAAAGATTAAAAGTATGAAAACTACCTGCACCATGGTGCCGGTAGTCAACGTAAATACACCCCTATCTTTACTCAAAAATTGCGAGTACTAGCCCTACCTTCTAATGTTTATTTGTTACTTATCTCAGTTGACACCTGTTTACAAATACTATCTTTGTGATCATTTTTGCACGCGCACAATGGCGGACGATATCCGTTACAAAAATATTTGAGATAAAGGTCGAAATTCGAAGATAAACCTCACAGAGATCTGATAGATCTTCATTTCACATTTGATAAGTGGTTGTGAATCGGGGAAGTACTGTAAATAGAGTTTTAATTATTTTTTTCCGGGTGTTGTCCTTAATATTGTGGCCATGACTTCCTTGATATGGCTTATCTGTTGTTTTGATTGAAGACGTGTTTTAGAATTGACGTGTTGCAACACCTGCATTTACTATTAGGTTATCGTTATATCGTATGTTCTAGATCGATTCGAAGCTAGCTAGCTAGATTAATAGAAAAATGTTTGTGCCACGTTCAGTTCTATCAGGTAAGTTATCCTTGAGACTACTTTAATTTTTCGGTAACAATCCGCAAGCCGGGTGGCGCATTTATTTGACATTTCAACAACATTTTTATTTTTCATGAAGTCTGTATTGTATACTGTTATGTAGGGCGCTGAAGTTTTTCACGAATAAGAGACGGGTTTCATTACGAAAGCTGTTCAGAATTATTGGTAGAATCACCCGGTAACGTTAGCAGATTTTAACGTCGCCAATATTTTCTTCACTAGGGGGACAATTCTTGATTTTTTAATTTGCGTTTGCATTTGCATCAACCACTGTATTTCCTATCCACAGGGTGTCGATGTACGACCACTCTCGCTCGTACTCTGACAGCAAGATGGTGAATATCTGCTCTCAGACTGACGAGTCCTGGTGCCAGTTTGTACAGCCTCCTTCCGATACTAAGGTAAGCAACAAACTCATAGTTTATCTTATCCACATTTAGGCTTTTAAAGTCTAGTTATAGAGGGACTGTTCAATTTAGAACATAAAGATGGTTGCTGATTGCTCGGCCAATCACTTTGACAAGATATCAGTTATCTATCTATATTATTATTAGAAAGAGGTTAAGTTTGTAAGTTTGTATGTAGAAGGTAATCTCTGGACCTACTGAACCGATTTAAAAAAATATGTTACCAATAGAAAGCCACTTTATTTCTGAGATGCATAGGTTATACGGGAAAGTCAAAGTCAAAACGTTTATTTCAATTAGGCCATTAAACGGCACTTTTGAACGTCATCATTTACAGTTCAGTAAAATAATAATATTACATTAATAAAGTGACTCTACTGTCCATTCGGAAAGGTAGATTCTTATGGAGAAGAACGGACAAGAAACTCCATAGTTACTCTTTTCAAATAATGATTTTACAAAATTAAAGAAACTGAAACCTTAAAGGATCACTCGTTTGTTTGTCCCACATATCCCTAAACTCACACACACCAGCACAAAACATAGACAGAACACCTACACAGTTGGTTTATCTTTGCTTTAATTGCTGTATTTTTTTATTAAATTATTTTCTTTGTATAAATTATATGTACTGAAACTCCGTACATACATGTTTTAGTGTTTGTCAACCTAGAGAGCCCTGACACCCATACCACAAGTTCAATCTTAGCTTGGGCGTCAGGGTGTATAATTGTGTAACTTTACAATTTCCATCATTTATGTTATGTGTAACAACATAGTGATTACTTATTGTTAGCTTGGTTATATGTTTATATGTTGTTATATGTTGTATTTATATGTTGTATTAATATGTTTTGTATTTATTTTATTGATATTTATTTATGTCAGAAGTTCATATTATGCATACGAAATTTGAAGATCCGGAGCAAATTGGCTGTGACAGACGTATAGACCGACAGAAGGGCAGGCAGATACACGAACACACGACAAAATGACGAAAAAAAAAACAAAGATAAAAAAAGAAGGCTGGTTCGAGGTGGCGCAAGAAAATAATGTCTGGAAGGATATGGGGAGGCCTTTGCCCAGCAGTGGGACACAATAGGCTAAGGGGAAAAAAAAGGGAGGGGTTCAATAAAGGGTCCCTTTTTTTATTCTGATGTACGAAACGCTAAAAACAGTCGGTCACTGTCTAGTTACTGTTGTGTTTCTTCTGTGGCAGTCATCATGTGTTATTGATTCTAGGTCCACATAGATCACGGTATGCCCGACTTCGACAGAAGATATGTGTACCATGTGGCAGCTGGGAGTCAGGGGAAAATACCACAGGAGAGAGGTAAGACTTGATTAGATCTCATATCCTCAAATCATAAAAAGTTATGGTTAGGTACGGCAAATTCAAAGGTATTCCGAAAACAAAAATTTTCATTTACAAGTAGTTTTGGTTGAATTTTGGCTGAACATACATTTGAACGCCAGAGCATAAACGCATCGGCTTGCCCCCGACGCCAAGCCACAAACTCGCCGTACTCTTTGTCACATATTTGTGACGTGACAATGGCGTTCAAAAAGTTAATATTTATTAAAGAACCGATTTCTCAAATAAAAGTTTTCTGAATATTGAAAACGGTAAAGGAAAGTAGTAAAAGTACCTATAGATAGAGGGATAAGTTACAAGTATTGTATGCCACTTTTTGTTTAGACAGAGTGAACCTTACTACAGTAATTAACTGTTAAGAAAAAAATACCTTTACCAACAAACTTCAAAATAAAATAATCCTTAGATCTAGATATAGTACAGTCACAGAAAAACAAACCAGCCCCACTTGACGTGCGTATCGATACGATAAGACGTTGATAAGGTGCCGATAAGGGTCGATAAGCTATCCATTGATGTCCACAGGGACGTGGGACATGATCCGCGGGAAAATCGAGGCGGTCACCGGACGCAGCAAGTCGAAAGATAAGCAGAATAAGGTGAGAGTCTTGTTTATTTTTTTGCGCGCGAAATCCATAGTCATAGACTTTTTTCAAGTGATTTTTTTAGCGTCTTTTGTTTATCTAGTGGAAGAGTATGGGTATATAAGTTGTAATGTAAAAGTGAGTATGCAGTACTGAGAATATACTTTATTTAATTAACAAACTTACCTTTCTGCCCTAAAAATTTTAAAATATTACAAGAGGCACAGTGAACCTAGTTACGTGCTGATAATGATGCAAGATAAAAATTAAATTTCTCTTTATAGTTATGACTTTTTTTTTTTTTAATGATTATGGATAATAGACATAAAAATAAATAACCAATAATAAATAGTATTAACAAATAAAATAAACTTACAAAAAACTAAAATAAAGCATCAAAAAACACGTCCTCAACGCGGTCAGCTGATAATGTGCCCAAGAGACTGGCGGCATTGCCACGTTGAATGGCAATGCTCAGCCTCTGGCCAAAGTAAAAGCCAGCTCTTGGGTCACGGGAAGTGCCAACCAGCCGTTTCGTAATTAAATATGTAGTACCCGGTTGACCGAGTGACCGAGTGATGAGTGAGAGAGACCTTTGCTCGTTTTTTTTTTTGGTAAACGTTTCCTAAAAATTAAACCTAGCTATATCGATTTATCGCCCCCGAAACCCCCTGCATACTATATTTCATGAAAATCGTTGGAGCCGTTTCCGAGATTCAGATTATATAACATAGACATACCATAGAATTAAACACATAACATAGAATTATTCAATTAAAGGTAGGTATTAGATTGTCGGATTAGTATGTAACTAAAAGGTTAGTTGTATCACCTGTTTAACTTTTCTTCTGACTCCTATGTCACGGGCACATACACCTAGTTTAGGAGTCAGGGTATTTAAAATGTTTGTTAAAGCCTTTAATGTTTTTAGCCCTAATGTGAACTAATTCGTTTTAGTTTTGTGAAAAAAAAAAACTTCAAAGTCAAATTGCATTTACATATTTATATTACAATGGGTTTTGAAATATCAATAGGCACTCCATGTAAAACATTGGAATTTAGCTGCATCTAGTTTGACTGGAAGCCGACCCCAATATAGTTGAGAAAAGGCTATCCATTGATATTACAGTAGTTTGGTATAATCAAGTATTTATCACTAATAATAATTATAATTTCTTTATTTTTGTAGGATGCAGGTGTTACAATAATGGTGTTAGTTACAGGCATATCGGTACCCAGTACATTCTGCCTGTTGGCATACAAAAACTTTTGTGGTTAACATTCCATTACAGACAATTATAGAAACTAGGTACTTACTTAAATTCAAAATGAGATCATGAATGAGTCTAACATTTTTACAATACATATTCTCTGTCAGCAACGATGACAAGAATTTCTTGAATTTTGTTAAAGGCTGATCCAAAATACAGTTTGACATGTTGTTATATATGATAGGTGCCATACCAAGAATGTTTTTTAAAGTTTTTTGTTGCCAAGGAAGAAACCTGCCACGCGTAGTTAGCAGTTTGTGTTTTGATCAGTATTTTGAAAAGTTATTGTGAAATCTGATACTAGGTTGCGTGAAAGTAAATGAAGCGTGCGCGTGCGTCATTCGGTGATAATTTAAAACGATGATCGATTGTTATATTCATTTCTAAAATTAAAGTTTTAACTCATCAGATAAATAATTATGTTCGTACTATTTGTTGACACTACGATTGATAAGTCTAAAGTGGTATATGCATTATCATTTTAAATTGTATTACGGTTATACGTAAGTACATATTTACTTTTACGGGAAAATCCGTGGTTCTGTATTGAAAACCACATTTTCTGACTGTTTTCAATGCTCGAATTATATGCTCGAAAAATATCAGAAAATACGTGCAAAAATATAATAAACATTCACCAACACACTTGCTGTCAATGTTTCTAGTTGCCTAGCCGTTTTACACTCAAAATCAACCAAATAGGCTGAGAGCTAGCACTTTTTGAACGCAAAAATTCTACATAAAGACAATTTTCTGTCTACAAATATCACCAATAAATATAATCTACTATTATGCATAAATGACTTCACAACACTTATTATCATAATGTCAGTGGAGTAAGTGTCATATAAACGAACGTGTGTTATTTGCACAGGTGCCGGAATCCGATGCGATCGCCGAGCTGGACTCTGTTATCGACAGTTATCATGGAAAAACAAGTGAGTAATATTGTATTAATTACCTAGCAGACGTTTGTAAGAAATTCATCGTATTCAAATATAAATAAAATTGAGAAAGTAGCATTTACATTTTACAGTGAAATAAATACATAAATTATATGCTTAGACAATGTTGAAATAATGAATAAAGTATGCACATGCCTGAAAAAGGAGCAGGAAGGGCTCGTAGGCCTATATGACATATCAATATTCGTCCTCATCTCTGTCTTTAGTAGAAGAGTCCTGACAATCCTGATTCTTTGGCCGAATAGACGGAATAACTATTAAAATACTAGTGGACCGCCCGGCTTCGCACGGATGTTAATGTTTTTTCAAAATTTTCTTTCATAAGAACCTTCTCTTGACAATTACAAACACAAAAAAAATAATTAGCAACATTGGTTAAGCCGTTCTCGAGTTTTGCGCTTAGCACCACATTTAGCGATTCATTTTTATAACTATTAAAATATAGAAAATATTACCTTATTCTGAAAGCTTGGACAGTGGCATGTTTAACTGTAATTTTAATTTGTCTTCTTTCCAGTAAAAGAAACAAGCAGCGTACTAAAACGTTCGCGGAGAAAGAACAAAGAGTCTCAAAGTGACTCTAAAAATGGCGGCACGTGGCCCAAAGCGAGGGCCAACTTCATTCTAGACGAGAACTCCACTGGCACCATCGTGCAACCTCGGTCGAGGAAAGAGAGGCCACCTCTCTCCATCCTACTCAGTCCGCCGACAAAACTGCCGCCAGAACCACAGAGATCGAACACTAATAGAAACTCGAACCCCATACCCCTGGGCCACGCCCCACTTACACAAGTCACCACCCCAGCTCGTCACTCCGTCTACAAGTCCATAGAATCCTCCCCAGCCATCGAACACTTCCCCAAACCCGCCCCTTTAGCCATACACAACCCTTTCGCCTCCCCCAACAGCATGAACTTCGAGAAGATTCGCACTTTAGAGAAGGACAAGATGTCCATCAGCGACTACTCCGAGCATGACGTCACTCCGAACAGACTGAGCTTAGTTCTAAACCCTTCCGACGACTCGTTGGACTACCAGCCAGTGACGCGCAACAGAACGAAAAGCCCGCACTCCTTAGATTATATGGTCAACAACAAAGGCCCAAGCTCTCTGGATTTCGTCACAAGGAAATCACCCAGTTCGCTAGACCACTCGATCAAGAATCATCCAGGAAAAGACTTACTAGAGCAATATTATTCGAATAAGAAATCTTCGTCGCCTAAAACTGTGAACAAATATCCTTCAGATAGTGACAGTTTTGGACCTGACAGTTTGAACAGCAACGCGAATTTTCCCATGACGGGGACGTTGCCGTCACAGTCGCGGCTTCAAGCTTCTCAGTATTACAGAGGCCCTTTTGTGAATTCAAACCCTCATACTTCAAGTAGATACCCGCACTTAGCGAGTCCGACGAACATCCCACAGAGCCAATCAGGCGAGAGCATTGGCACAAGTTACGACATGCACTCGTTCACGTCTCACACGCACAACATGTCCGACCTCCAGCCAGTTCCACGCACGACCAGAGCAGGAGACTACCACCACACATACGAAGGTGGAACATTTCCTCGTAAGAAAGAGAATCAGCGATTTCGTATCCCCTCGAACCCGAGCGTCACGTCAAAAAACTCAGCGGGAAAGCTAAGCACAGGGTCCATAGAGAGAAGTTCTGAACGGAACTCTCCCATGCCGACATTTCACGTTGAGGTATTGTCACCAGGGCGAGGGGCGAAGCAACTGACGCACAAAACTAGGAACTCCATGCCTGAATACTGTGGTTTGGGATGGAATAAGCCGTTGCCGGGGGAGTTGAGACGGGTGCATATCGATAAGAGTCAACAACCCCTTGGAATACAAATATACTGTCCTCCAAGTAGTGGAGGTGTGTTCGTATCTACAGTAAACGACAATTCTCTTGCCAGTCAAGTTGGTCTGCAAGTTGGCGACCAACTTTTAGAAGTGTGTGGGATCAACATGCGTTCAGCTACCTATACGCTTGCCGCCCGAGTTCTTCGACAGATTGGGAACTCAATAACTATGCTTGTGCAATACAGTCCAGAAAAATACAAGGATGAGGTCGAAGTGCCGGGAAGCTCATCTTCAGGCGAAAGTTCGCATGACGAAGAAGTTTCGTTATCTGGCTCTCCTACTCCTAGAAATTCTCCAGGACCTCAGCAATCTATCAGATTAGAACAGCCTTCAACGGAAGTGGCTACCTTACGGCAGTCGCAAACCAACAAAGACTTGCCTCGATTCCTTTTGATAGAGATGAGGAACTGCTCCGACCTGGGTATCAGCTTGGTCGGTGGTAACGCCGTGGGTATCTTCGTGCATAGTGTGCAGATTGAGTCTCCGGCGTACAATGCGGGGTTGAGGACTGGAGATCAGATCTTGGAGTACAATAATGTGGATTTGAGGAGAGCTACTGCTGAGCAAGCTGCCTTAGAGTTGGCTAAGCCGGCGGATAAGGTGAGATATTGGTATTTTTAATTTAGATTTTTCATCGCATAAGGAAATTCAATTCAATTCAATTCATTTATTCATGTAACAATTCGCATTGTGTTTGAATTCAAAATGAAATGACTCAAAACATACTCGATCTAATGTGAGCTCACATTAGATCGAGTATTATTCAAGTTTCAATGCTTTATTTTCAGTAGACTTGGTGTGGAGATGTTTCGTTGTGCGACCAAGCGTTACCTATCATAAGTTCGAAAAATAATTGACGGAATTTCATTTCACCTTAAAGTTTTCAACTATTATCGTTTTGTTTTTTTTTAGTTCATCGAAGTATCTGCCATTGTATCAGTTGACCTATTATCAATTCGTTTTTTTTCGTTACTTCGACATTTCATTTCGTCGAAAAACTATTTACCGAAGTTTGTTCGAAGTATTATGTTTCCGAACATTCATTATACCACTGTTTTAATTACCATATTTTAATTTCATCAAACGACTAGTTTTATGCACACTATTTCATCTCTAATTTTTGCTGTTACTTTTTATCTGACACCACTCTGAACGAAGGTAGATAATAAATAAAAATTGTGAACTACGGTATTCCATTATCATAGTCGTTGCAATTGGTTATCATTTTACATTTTTTTTTGTTAAAAGTAAACAAGGATGCTTGCTTCAAGCATGCAACATGCAAGCAGGCATGCAGCATGCATGCAAGCATGCAGCGTGCAAACAAGCATGTAACATGCAGGCAGGCATGCAACATGCAGCAAGCATTGTTTCTGTCACGGCTCTGACGTTGCGGGGTTTAGGCGGTCCCACACGAGCTTATCGTCGCAGATGGTTTTAACGCTCACCACCGCAACTTCGGCTTGCTGCAGCCTCAGCCGCGGCGGCGGGCCTTCACACCACCTGCTCTTTAGCTCGCGGGCCTCAATTACACTCTAGGGATAGGGCAGACAAGACTGCATGAAGTCGATTTTGCAGCGATTCGTTTCTGTCACTAAATTTTGTAGCACAACATATTGACTTTTTATGACACGTATTTTAATTTAATATTAAAAATGCTACCAAGTGACCGGATATATTTATATATTTGTTACTAAATAATATTCAGTCAAAATGTTGTTTCGGTGTGGTGAAAATATGGCAAATAAATCATTTGGCATATGAAAAAGGTTCAAAAGAGTCTTCGGCCAATAGTTATTTTATAAATCTGCGAAATATAGATCTAAACATATGTCAAATAATGCATACAGCATAAATGACGTCGGTCAATAGTTTTCGGTAAAATGAAATTCGAACAAAAAATAAATCGGAAATGTGATCGGTTCCTGCGACCAAGAGATAGTTCCTTGTAACGTTCCAGAGTTAGTTCCTTGTAATGTTCCAGAGTTAACTAAAGAAGCGTATTTTTGTTTCGGTCCATTTTAGCATGACATCTAAAAATATTTAGGAAACACTCTAGGAACATCTTTGCATTCAGCTAAAACAATAACATTTTAAAATTTTATTCTCTAGTTAGGTACTCAACAGATTCATAAATTTTCCTCCCAGGTAAGCGTGCTAGTCCGCCACGACCTGCAGCAGTACCACGACATCAAAGACAAGCCGGGCGACGCCTTCTACATACGCGCCGGCTTCGACCGCTGCGCCAAGATCACGTCGGTGGGCATGGACACCATCGACGAGTACTCGCTGTGGTTCCGCAAGGATGAGGTTCTGTTCGTGGACAACACACTGTTCAACGGCTCGCCTGGCTTGTGGAGAGCCTGGCAGCTGGACTGTAAGGGGTCTAAACGACATTGGGGGACGATTCCTAGTAAATTCAAGTGAGTTATGTTTTTAATTTTTTTTTGGTTGAATGTTAAGTCATTCACTTTTTTTCTATTACATCAAAATTAAGTCCACACACTTTTGACTAATTCCTTTTTTTGCTTCTTTTTTGGCTAAAAGCCCTTATAACTACAAAATAAATGTGCAAATGAAGCTGCGGAGAAGTGTGTTTAATTGTGACTAATAATAACGGGCAACAAACTTTTGGACGCAAACTAGGCTTTTTAAAACTACAATTCTGGGATCTTTTCACGTTTTTCTGTGACAGTAATTTTTTTTTCATTAAATCGTCATTAGTCTATAGAGGTATTTGGAACAGTGTGTAAAGTCCCATACTCTTCTATTGAAAAGGGAGGATCCTGCTACCAGACGAATTTTGTTTCGGTGGGCAACTGCCCGATAGTTGTTTTCCAGGAATATTTATAACTCGAGATATGATTTGTGTGACGTTAGGTGTTTAGTTCGTAAAGACGGTTAGGATCTGACAGATCATTCAGACTGAAAAACATGGTAAAAGGTGAGTGTGTCGCCTCCAGGGTAGAGGAGATCCTGCGGCGCTCGCAGGGCACGCTGGAGGGCGAGGCGGGGCGGCGCGCGGGCAGCACGGCGCGGCGCTCGTTCTTCCGCCGCAAGAAGCACCGCGACAGCAAGGAGCTGGCGTCCTTCTCCAACACGGAGCTGGGTTGCTGGAGCGACAGCGGCACGCTGGCCGACGACGTGCCCGTGCTGTCCTACCAGCGCGTCGAGCGACTGCACTGTGAGTTGTATTTAAGTATGTCGTTTTTTTTTTACTTTCTTTATTGAGCTTTTTTATTTTTGTTGTTATGTGGTGTTAAACTTACCTTAGTAGACGACAGTCAAACTCATAATTTTTCAAGTAAAGTTTAAACCCGTGTTTTATACCTGAACTCCACAATCCAGTAACTAGATAACATGATAGTTGACTGTCCGACTAACTTTAGAGGAATGCGGTACAGAGAGTAAAGTCCCGCATACCTCCACTGAATAATGGGAGGATCCTCCTACCAGACCGTTATTGTGTCTGGTCGGCAACTGCCCAACAGTTGATATTCGGACTGTTGCATGTGTTCAAATCGCACGAAGAACTTTGCTTGCGCGATGCAGGATTTCGTGGTTAGTTCGTCGTAGATGGCGTTGCGGTTCTTTTTGTTGCCGTACAAATTTCGCTTCTAAGTCTTTTTCACGTGGTGGCTTTGATGCCGCTACATAATAAGGAAGCTTCGAATCTACTAATAATCCAAAAGTTATAATGAATGAAACTTTACAATAAACTGTTTTAAGTTGCAACAAAATATAATGTTAACGTTGAAGATGTAATCGCTTTCAAAAAACTAAATAATTGATCTTGAATGCCATAATCAAAGCTGTCGACGAAAGGCACCTTTCGACCGAACAAATAGCGCCTTTGGCCCCGTTTTCGTTAGGGGACATTTGTCCCGCGACCTTGTCGCGCGACACGAATTCTACGTGATGGGGGAAATCGCCCGACATCTACGTGTCGCTCGACATGTCGCGAGCAGTCGCGAGACATTTCCGTGCGACTGTCCAGCGGCAATGTCGATCGACATTTCGCTCGCGCACATATCGAAGTTGTGGTCGAGGTGTCGCCTGAGGAAGTAATGTTGTTAAGTGTGTGTGTTTAGTCACGGAACGCAGAACGACACGCGTTCTCACTACTCAAATACCGTCGGGCGACTGTTCAGGGACACGGAAGTCGCGCGTGTCGACGTTCGCAGAGCGTCGACTTACGGCAAGTCCCGCGACCCGTAGATGTCGCAAGCGACGTCGGGTGAAATCGCGCGAGTTATGTATATTTCGTTTCGAGCAACAGAGTCGCGGGACAAATGTCCCCTAGTGAAAACGCGTCTTTAACTCTTCTGAACATGTCACCAACCCCAGAATATATTCCTCTATCGTAAGCTGAAAAGATCATTTAATAAAAAACCCTTCCCTTGCAGACGGCACACAACGTCCAGTAGTGGTGCTGGGCCCGCTGTCCAGCGCAGTGGCTGCGCGGCTGGCGTCGGACTGGCCGCACGCGTTCGGCATGGCGCGCCCCGCGGCGCTGCCCGTGGCGGGCGCGGCGCCGGCGCTGCAGCGCGGCACGCACCTGGAGCCGCGCCTCAGGCCCGACTGCACGCACATAGACTGCATCCCGCTGCATGCCATCAGGGATCTGGCTGAGAAGGTGAGCTGGCCTCCACTTACTGTGTGTGTCGGACTGGCCGCACGCGTTCGGCATGGCGCGCCCCGCGGCGCTGCCCGTGGCGGGCGCGGCGCCGGCGCTGCAGCGCGGCACGCACCTGGAGCCGCGCCTCAGGCCCGACTGCACGCACATAGACTGCATCCCGCTGCATGCCATCAGGGATCTGGCTGAGAAGGTGAGCTGGCCTCCACTTACTGTGTGTGTCGGACTGGCCGCACGCGTTCGGCATGGCGCGCCCCGCGGCGCTGCCCGTGGCGGGCGCGGCGCCGGCGCTGCAGCGCGGCACGCACCTGGAGCCGCGCCTCAGGCCCGACTGCACGCACATAGACTGCATCCCGCTGCATGCCATCAGGGATCTGGCTGAGAAGGTGAGCTGGCCTCCACTTACTGTGTGTGTCGGACTGGCCGCACGCGTTCGGCATGGCGCGCCCCGCGGCGCTGCCCGTGGCGGGCGCGGCGCCGGCGCTGCAGCGCGGCACGCACCTGGAGCCGCGCCTCAGGCCCGACTGCACGCACATAGACTGCATCCCGCTGCATGCCATCAGGGATCTGGCTGAGAAGGTGAGCTGGCCTCCACTTACTGTGTGTGTCGGACTGGCCGCACGCGTTCGGCATGGCGCGCCCCGCGGCGCTGCCCGTGGCGGGCGCGGCGCCGGCGCTGCAGCGCGGCACGCACCTGGAGCCGCGCCTCAGGCCCGACTGCACGCACATAGACTGCATCCCGCTGCATGCCATCAGGGATCTGGCTGAGAAGGTGAGCTGGCCTCCACTTACTGTGTGTGTCGGACTGGCCGCACGCGTTCGGCATGGCGCGCCCCGCGGCGCTGCCCGTGGCGGGCGCGGCGCCGGCGCTGCAGCGCGGCACGCACCTGGAGCCGCGCCTCAGGCCCGACTGCACGCACATAGACTGCATCCCGCTGCATGCCATCAGGGATCTGGCTGAGAAGGTGAGCTGGCCTCCACTTACTGTGTGTGTCGGACTGGCCGCACGCGTTCGGCATGGCGCGCCCCGCGGCGCTGCCCGTGGCGGGCGCGGCGCCGGCGCTGCAGCGCGGCACGCACCTGGAGCCGCGCCTCAGGCCCGACTGCACGCACATAGACTGCATCCCGCTGCATGCCATCAGGGATCTGGCTGAGAAGGTGAGCTGGCCTCCACTTACTGTGTGTGTCGGACTGGCCGCACGCGTTCGGCATGGCGCGCCCCGCGGCGCTGCCCGTGGCGGGCGCGGCGCCGGCGCTGCAGCGCGGCACGCACCTGGAGCCGCGCCTCAGGCCCGACTGCACGCACATAGACTGCATCCCGCTGCATGCCATCAGGGATCTGGCTGAGAAGGTGAGCTGGCCTCCACTTACTGTGTGTGTCGGACTGGCCGCACGCGTTCGGCATGGCGCGCCCCGCGGCGCTGCCCGTGGCGGGCGCGGCGCCGGCGCTGCAGCGCGGCACGCACCTGGAGCCGCGCCTCAGGCCCGACTGCACGCACATAGACTGCATCCCGCTGCATGCCATCAGGGATCTGGCTGAGAAGGTGAGCTGGCCTCCACTTACTGTGTGTGTCGGACTGGCCGCACGCGTTCGGCATGGCGCGCCCCGCGGCGCTGCCCGTGGCGGGCGCGGCGCCGGCGCTGCAGCGCGGCACGCACCTGGAGCCGCGCCTCAGGCCCGACTGCACGCACATAGACTGCATCCCGCTGCATGCCATCAGGGATCTGGCTGAGAAGGTGAGCTGGCCTCCACTTACTGTGTGTGTCGGACTGGCCGCACGCGTTCGGCATGGCGCGCCCCGCGGCGCTGCCCGTGGCGGGCGCGGCGCCGGCGCTGCAGCGCGGCACGCACCTGGAGCCGCGCCTCAGGCCCGACTGCACGCACATAGACTGCATCCCGCTGCATGCCATCAGGGATCTGGCTGAGAAGGTGAGCTGGCCTCCACTTACTGTGTGTGTCGGACTGGCCGCACGCGTTCGGCATGGCGCGCCCCGCGGCGCTGCCCGTGGCGGGCGCGGCGCCGGCGCTGCAGCGCGGCACGCACCTGGAGCCGCGCCTCAGGCCCGACTGCACGCACATAGACTGCATCCCGCTGCATGCCATCAGGGATCTGGCTGAGAAGGTGAGCTGGCCTCCACTTACTGTGTGTGTCGGACTGGCCGCACGCGTTCGGCATGGCGCGCCCCGCGGCGCTGCCCGTGGCGGGCGCGGCGCCGGCGCTGCAGCGCGGCACGCACCTGGAGCCGCGCCTCAGGCCCGACTGCACGCACATAGACTGCATCCCGCTGCATGCCATCAGGGATCTGGCTGAGAAGGTGAGCTGGCCTCCACTTACTGTGTGTGTCGGACTGGCCGCACGCGTTCGGCATGGCGCGCCCCGCGGCGCTGCCCGTGGCGGGCGCGGCGCCGGCGCTGCAGCGCGGCACGCACCTGGAGCCGCGCCTCAGGCCCGACTGCACGCACATAGACTGCATCCCGCTGCATGCCATCAGGGATCTGGCTGAGAAGGTGAGCTGGCCTCCACTTACTGTGTGTGTCGGACTGGCCGCACGCGTTCGGCATGGCGCGCCCCGCGGCGCTGCCCGTGGCGGGCGCGGCGCCGGCGCTGCAGCGCGGCACGCACCTGGAGCCGCGCCTCAGGCCCGACTGCACGCACATAGACTGCATCCCGCTGCATGCCATCAGGGATCTGGCTGAGAAGGTGAGCTGGCCTCCACTTACTGTGTGTGTCGGACTGGCCGCACGCGTTCGGCATGGCGCGCCCCGCGGCGCTGCCCGTGGCGGGCGCGGCGCCGGCGCTGCAGCGCGGCACGCACCTGGAGCCGCGCCTCAGGCCCGACTGCACGCACATAGACTGCATCCCGCTGCATGCCATCAGGGATCTGGCTGAGAAGGTGAGCTGGCCTCCACTTACTGTGTGTGTCGGACTGGCCGCACGCGTTCGGCATGGCGCGCCCCGCGGCGCTGCCCGTGGCGGGCGCGGCGCCGGCGCTGCAGCGCGGCACGCACCTGGAGCCGCGCCTCAGGCCCGACTGCACGCACATAGACTGCATCCCGCTGCATGCCATCAGGGATCTGGCTGAGAAGGTGAGCTGGCCTCCACTTACTGTGTGTGTCGGACTGGCCGCACGCGTTCGGCATGGCGCGCCCCGCGGCGCTGCCCGTGGCGGGCGCGGCGCCGGCGCTGCAGCGCGGCACGCACCTGGAGCCGCGCCTCAGGCCCGACTGCACGCACATAGACTGCATCCCGCTGCATGCCATCAGGGATCTGGCTGAGAAGGTGAGCTGGCCTCCACTTACTGTGTGTGTCGGACTGGCCGCACGCGTTCGGCATGGCGCGCCCCGCGGCGCTGCCCGTGGCGGGCGCGGCGCCGGCGCTGCAGCGCGGCACGCACCTGGAGCCGCGCCTCAGGCCCGACTGCACGCACATAGACTGCATCCCGCTGCATGCCATCAGGGATCTGGCTGAGAAGGTGAGCTGGCCTCCACTTACTGTGTGTGTCGGACTGGCCGCACGCGTTCGGCATGGCGCGCCCCGCGGCGCTGCCCGTGGCGGGCGCGGCGCCGGCGCTGCAGCGCGGCACGCACCTGGAGCCGCGCCTCAGGCCCGACTGCACGCACATAGACTGCATCCCGCTGCATGCCATCAGGGATCTGGCTGAGAAGGTGAGCTGGCCTCCACTTACTGTGTGTGTCGGACTGGCCGCACGCGTTCGGCATGGCGCGCCCCGCGGCGCTGCCCGTGGCGGGCGCGGCGCCGGCGCTGCAGCGCGGCACGCACCTGGAGCCGCGCCTCAGGCCCGACTGCACGCACATAGACTGCATCCCGCTGCATGCCATCAGGGATCTGGCTGAGAAGGTGAGCTGGCCTCCACTTACTGTGTGTGTCGGACTGGCCGCACGCGTTCGGCATGGCGCGCCCCGCGGCGCTGCCCGTGGCGGGCGCGGCGCCGGCGCTGCAGCGCGGCACGCACCTGGAGCCGCGCCTCAGGCCCGACTGCACGCACATAGACTGCATCCCGCTGCATGCCATCAGGGATCTGGCTGAGAAGGTGAGCTGGCCTCTGGCAGCTGGCATGGCGCGCCCCGCGGCTCCACCGGCCATATAAACAATAGCGTACTGTACATTAATAATTGTAGTTAACATGTATCAAAAAAGGACACCATCTGGAGTTCTGCATAGCAGAACGTTCTCTTTGGTAGATTATTTTGTAACTTTGTCACCGTGAAAGCAAAATGAATTTGATTTGAAGAAGTCCACAGACTGAAACAATAGGTGCAAGCCATTCATTATCTACAAATTTATCAATGACCCAAAGTAACAGGTAACGTTTGTCTCTCCCCAGGGCATCCACTGCATCCTAGACATAAGCGTAGCCACGATAGAAAAGCTGCATAAGCAGCAGATCTACCCCATCGTGCTCTTCATCAAGTTCAAGTCCTTCAAGCAGATTAAGGAGGTGAAGGACACGAGGCACGCGGACAAGGTGTCTGCTAAGGCCGCCAAGGAAATGTATGAGCATGGACTGAAGGTCGAGAATGAGTATAGGAGTTATATCTCAGGTATGGATTGAAATTAATACTTGTTATAATTAGCCTGAGGGTTTGGCCGATTTTTAATCGTCAGATGTTTTTTTCTGAGAAATAAAAATGGCTGTTTGAAATCGAGGAAAATGTAGAAATTTATGACATTTATTTTTCGGAAAAAGCTGTATGACCGTACAAAAATTGGTCCTAACGCTGTCGTACTTTTTGATTGCTAATGCTTCCTTGCATTTAAATTGGTGTGATTCAGTGCAGAAAGCTTTTTAGTGTTTCAAAGAACTTATCAAAGCTTTATCAGAATAATTGACTTTAAAAAAGAAAATACGAATATAAAATTAGTATTGACTGATCGATTGCCTTCCATAGTTTGATCTGAGCGCGAGTTGCTCTAACATGAAACTTTTCCCACAGCGGAGATCCCAGCGGGCGTGAACATCGCGTACACGTGCACGCAGATCAAAGCGGCCGTGGAGGAGGAGCAGAACAAGACGCTGTGGGTGCCCAGCGTGCAGGCCTGACCCCTGCCGCCCGCGCCGCGCCCCCGCGCCAAGCCGCGCCTGCGCCGCAAGGCCGTCACGTTCTGTGCGCACCACCCGCACCACCCGCACCACCCGCACCACCCGCACCTCCCGCACCTCCCGCACCACCGGCCCGCC
>NDFZ01004212.1:22016-61778 GCA_002192655.3 Mamestra configurata
CCGGCCCGCCTCCTACTACTCCGACCCCGGCCGGGAGCGCCGGCCCGCGCACCACCCGCGCAGACAGGACGCTAAGCAGCCCCGCAGCGACTCCACCGACTCCGACATCAGGTACTACTCCGAACCCGACGCCAAGTACTTCGAAATTGATTACGAGTTCCTCAAGGAGCTCCGACGCATCGCACGCAACAACTGCCCCAAGTGTCGCAGGAAACGATCGCGACGGAACGATCGTGGAGACTATAAAGAAAAGTCTTCGAAAGATAAGAAACCACCGAGAAGCTCTCGGCTCAAAGAAAACTACGTGTACTGCAACGGTAGGTACCACAGCGATAAGGAACATTGCCAGCTTTGCTGTAGGGTCTGCAACCGTTCTACGGACACGCTCGATTCCATCGACGATGACCAATACTCGATGGTTTCAAAAAGCTACAGCCGACCTAAGGTCACATCGCGTTCGAAATCGACACCAAGAAACTCTCGCGAGCGGAAAAACTCGATACAGTCAAACAAATCGGTATCGTTCCTTGAATCGAGTAACGACGGTGGCGACGAATCGATCAGGGAGGAGATAAGGGAAGAAGAATTTAGGGAAGAACAACTCAGGGAAGAGCAACTTAGGAAAGAACTTAGGGAGGAACCAAATTACACAGCTAAGAGCTTCACCAATGATCTGAAGAAGTTTTTACTAAAACCATCGGCGCCGCGACAAAGTTTACGAGATAAGTTCATCACGAGTTTCAAACAAGAATTCGAGGCCACGAAAAAGTCTCCCAAACTCAAAGCAATAAAAGGTCTCTGGAAGTCTTACTGAAATACGGTTTTTGAGCATTGAATAAGTAATTGATGCGATGCCATTTACATTTTTATACGTTTACCAACTTCTTCTTACGATTTTCTGATAATAAAATTGTGTTTCACGGGGTTCTAATATCGATTTCGCCCATATATCGATAAATAATCGCATCGATAAAAAATCTTTCATGAGAATAGTAGATAATATCATCGCGAATATTAATCAATAATGGAGCTTAATCGATACTTTACTATATATTGACTGTAACTGTCGATTTTCGTGCTAAGTTTATTTATTTTTCTTTTTGGTGCTTTTATAACTTTTTTTGGATCTATTTTCAAATTAGTGTCGTATCAATAAATTATTCAAAATGTTTCCCATCCCACACTATAGATGGCATTAATTTGAAGATAGGTTCTATGGTTCTATTTCTTATAAAAACGTAAGTGTTCATAATGGTCTAAATGAAACTGAAATCCAAGGTTTCGGTGCTAGTGGAGAAAGCGATATACAACTTTACAAATGTATTATACTTCACATTATACTCCGATAAATATATTCATAGACAAATATACCTATGTGTGCAATAATAATAATTATTATACGGCGGAGAGGTTCGTATTGCATCGGGATTTAACGAAATAGGACGGAAACTGAGCTAAAAATATTTGCTACCTATTTGTCTTATACCTTCAAAAACTTAGAACGATGATAGATGAGACAGACTGCTTTAAAAGAAAATAATCTGGCCGCGTCTGTTATTCGTTTCGGTTTCCTCGATGCGATATGAATCGATTCTTTTATAACACAGTTTTTCTTATACTTATAAAATAAATAAATGAAATATCATCACTTTTTACGAATACTATGGAATTAATGCACTTGATATGAATAATCTTGGTCTATAATCGTACGCACCAGTGTCACAATAATTAGATATTTTGAGAAACGGGCCTTTGCCTATCAAGATGAAAGGATGAGGGAAAAAAAAGTTTAGTAAAAATTTTAATGAAAAAAAAAATAACCTTCCCTATTAAAACGTCCTACATACAAGTGGTCCTAATAGCAAAAACTTGTTTTCCATAAATTACCATGTAACGTTTAGCACTTTTTAATATGGAAGGTTTTTGACTTATTAAGTCTTTTAATTGTATGGTGAAAATTAGAAAAAAAAATGGACTGTTCCATACTTAGCTACTGTTAGGTAAATCGTAGCGGATCTTTATAGATGATTATAACTTAGCGGGCCACAGTAAGTGCATGCGTCCTTATTACAAGTTATTTGAGAATGTCATATTGTAACATGCCTTTATAACGGAACTAAAGAAAGAAACGGTACGGGAAAATTTGAAGAAAATAGTGATAGTGGTAGCTATGGTGACCCAACACTTTCCACATGGTCCTTAGAGCCGGATATATAAGAAAAAGTTGCAAACATCAAAGTCGGAAAAAATCAACTGACAAACGATTGTTGCCAAAATAGGGACATAAAAATGAATTAAAATGATGTGAGTTATGAAATTATGCCTCACTTGAGTTGGTACAATTAAACCGTTAAATAGTCTAGGCTAACCATCCGTTCTTTAGCGAAAGTTTGCTATGTTGGAAGCGTGCAACTACGGCCGGCATGTTACAATATGACGCGAGTTGACTTGACTATCACTGATATAAAGTAGTACCGTAGGGATCACCTAGTGACGGAATAGTTACATTTTGTTGTTTATAAATGTTTATACATACTAGTGTTTTAGCTAAATATATAGACTTTTATATAGTCACTATATGCATGAATTAGTACCTAAATGGTGAAGTGATTTCAAAGTCCTAATTATTTGTGTAGGAATATTCTTATTTTCTGGGGTTGCCATCTTCAAATGGTAGAATGTTGTCGTAAGAAAAATATATTTTACAAAGTAATATTAATTTCAATCAATTTTCTCGACTATTATTAAATAGCGAGATGTACGATTCAAGATACAGAAGTGATGAATATGAATATTCGCGAAAACTTTGCCAATTAATTGTGTTGTTAATACACTTATATCATTTTCCGCCCCAATTCTAGCTCTAATATTTCTTATACTTACGTGAACATTATACGCTGAAGTTAAATCAACTTGAGGGATTACGTGGATACAGATATGAAGGCCTGTCTAAAGATTCTATCTCAGTAAATCTGCGACTCTTGCGATTGCAATAAACTGAATTGGATTTCAGAGTTGTGGGCAAAGTATAGTTACAAAAGCGAGTCTGGAAAACATTATTAGTGTGGAGACCCTGTTTAGAACATGAGCCATATTGGGAGACATAATTAATGCCACCGATACTGCAATTAGCCACCTACTGGGCTGAAACCATCCAGATTCTAAGGGATGTAGACATATACTTTGCCCATGGGGATATCTTAGCAATATAATCCGTAAAGTTGATTTAATTACAAGTGAATAAAAAAATTATAAAGATACGACTTCCTAAGACTGTAGTGCTACGTGTAAAGTAGTTTGTATTGTAACGACGCCGTCTTCTGAACACATGTTATTTTTTTATAGTTTCTCTTATGTACATATTATGTCCTCTCCTATAGAGACTTTACTGAACGAGTTCTATGGAAAACTTCTTTGTATGCTAAAACCCGATTTCAGTATTTTCTTTTTTTTTTAATGATTATTATATACTTTTATTTTATCTCTTACTTTATGTATTGCATTTTTTCTTGTATATTTCTTACGTGAGTTTATTCGATGAAGTTGTCAGCACATTTTTTTTTTTTTTTGTATTTTACATACAGTATGATAATTTGTATATCATACAGGGTTATCGAATGTCACATGAGCCGGGGAAATAAAATCGCGAGACAATGGCGTTGAAGGGACGGTCTTAGTTTTTATAAATATATTGTTTACGAAGTGAGGTGAAATCTGGCGTTAGCATACTATAGTATTATTTAAGTAAACGTTCTAGAATCAAAGACATATTGCAGGTGCCAAATGATTTTTGAAAGTTTTAGTCGAACGACTAAGTTTCAGTCGATCGGCCGCCAACTTTATTTTGAACCGACTTAGGAAAAAAGAAGGTTATGTATTCGACTGTACGTCGATCGGTTCCTGTTTCCGGGTGCTTACCGCAAGTATCTAAAACGAATCAAGTTCAATCGGAATCCATTGCGGTTTTTCAAAGACAATCTCTCCGGATATATCGCGAGAAATACCGCAATGGAGAAGACAGCTTTCTTGCGATAGTTTCGAAGTTGACATTTGTTTTTGAATTGCGATTTTTTTTACTTAAACTGAGTTGAGTACCTACTCCAGTGTTTTAACGCGATGTAAAGCGATCTCATTGATATTAACGTGTGATGAGGCTTATTGACACAGATTTTTTTAATAATTTCAGCACATATTTTGTAGTTTAAGTTTTTTGTACAGACATTTTTTGATATTACGTTGTTTCAGTGCTGTAAGATAACGAATGTACTATGAGTGAAAGGGAAATGATAAGCAGGAAAAGGCTCATCTACTTTGTGGAAGTATTTACAGACGAAAGTGGATTGTTCTTGCCGAAACCAAAATAAACATTTGTGCACTGACAGCCCTAAATCTATCTCCGGTCGTTCAATCCATCCAAAGGTTGTCTGGAAGAGATTGCCTTGTGCGAAGACCGCCCATTTTACACGTTTTGACGTGACAACGTCTAATAAATCTATGAACGCCGGATGCACGCACGAAAAAGGATGACTCATTGTAACGTTACGCTCTTTGTAACGTTACGATCATTTCATCAATGTTTTGTTATGACGTTGTCACGTTAAACTATCGTCCGTAAACTTTACAGACAACCAATATTTATGTTTGATTGTCCTGTTCTTATTATGAGGTGTACAATAAAGTATATAATAAAATAAATATTCGCACAATGACCCTCAAGAGTGGTTGACTTTGAGTTCATATCGATTGACGATCATGGTTTCTCAAATAAGTAAAAATCCTCAGAAAAGACTTTTCCGTCTATCTTAGTACATTCGTGATAAGCTTTTTTGCCGTTTTTTTTTTTAATTCTAGCTTCCAGCTTTTAGTTAAGCCTAACGGCATTTTTAGAAAATATGTTTTTATTAACACTGATCGAAGTAAGGTCGCAGTTACTGGTTTTTGGACTGGTGGGTTAATTTTATCTGTGGTTAAAGTTAACTCCGTTGTAGGCGTAAGGAGTTTGCTTACAGTTAATTAACTTTTCGTTAAAGAAAGTGTAGTTTCTATTTGATAAAAACATCTTGACAAAAAGTAGAGGTTTGGATCAAGTGGGTGAACAGATGCATCGGTAAATAGTATTGAAAGTATTCCGAATGACAAGCATTTTAGTGTTTAAATTAAAATCATTACAGATGATATTGTTTGTATTGCCAGCTATATCTCTTGATGGTTTTTGTGCTGTGTTTTCTGACTATTTAATGGTTTACTACATTAATATATAACAGTTAAAATTTATTTTCTCTCCAGGCAATATTCATTCTATAAATAATTAAGCAATTGTAAGTAAACTCCTTTCTCTTGCTTTTGTTAACTTTTGAACGGACTTGAGTTAGATTTGGAGAAATAGTTACCATATTATAATTTGTTTACAAAAACCCATTGCACAAAAGTAACAGTTCAATTTATTAAGTTTTATAGTTTACTATAATTTTGATCTGATTAAGTTAAACATTAGTTGGTTGCTATGTTGCTAACATTATTATTTTTAAAACTATACATATTATTATTATATACACTATTTGTAAATTTAAATAAATTATATACTTAGTAGTGATGTTAATTGATGTATTTAAAAAAATTGACAATAAAATAAAAGCAGTATTTAAATTATTGAACTTGAATGTAAATTTGAGTGGTGTGAGCTTTTCGCAAAGATTTTATTATCACACAAAGTGTAATTTCGTGTAATATAGAAGTTTTGCGAACACCTCACATCGGTAATTCAATTTTCTTGTTTTGGAGATATATTTATATTATCTGTTGATGTTTGACTATTCTGTATTTGCATTGGTATTATTTTTTTTGTTTAATTTTTAAGCCCATGTATATTTCTATGGCCAAGTAGGTGATTAAGAGATAATTCAACGAATTGTTTACAATATAAAACGAAGCAATAAATAATGAAACTAGAGACTCGGGTTTTACTTACTATTTTAAGATCCCTAATTTGTTAAGTGTTCAACCCAACATCGCTTTCTACATAATTTCTGCAGGTACTGCAGTGCTTCCGCAATGTTTGCGGATGCTTCAATAGATGATTTCTTCTCCATCATTAGGAAAAGAACTGCATCGATGATGAGCAGGGTCCGTGGTAGCAGCAACACTGTCCTCAGAACGTTAGCGTGCAAAATAAGCAGTCCGTTTACTGTGTACTGGGCAAGTGTACACCTGCACAAAAATAGGAAATAGTTTTAGTTATAGTGTTTAACTTGTTTTTGTTTACTAACAAATTACTAACACCTTGTTATTTTTATTTTTGTATGTACTGCTAACGACCCTACTAACGCTATCTTTGTAAAATATGGACGTATGTCTGAAATAGAGATAAATTATTATCTATTAATTATTAAAATGATGCCGGGCACTCACCAAGCAAACAGGCGAACGAACAGAAATGTATATGTGAAGCCGAGCGAGTGTTATATTTTCTATTCGTTCCTGGACTGAGCAATCGATCATTCGCATTGTCTACACGGCATAAGATAAAGATTAGCCGAGACTTCTAAAATTGTTGAATCAGTTTCTAATAACCTTGAACGTTGCGAATACCCATGAGCTTTTGATGTGAAACATCTATAGCCGCGGGTAAAACCGATTGTTGGCGTAGCGACGCATGCCGTGGCGATGCGTCGTCGCCACGCTATACGATGGTATATACAGGGTGTCCCAGAACTCAACGTCAAGCCGAAACGGGGTGACAGGATTGATCATAACCATCACGACAAAAACCTGAAAAAAAAAAATCTATCCCATGCACTTTGAAAATTATGGGCATTTTTGTACCATTTTTCGGTTATTGTGGTTATTCTTTTTTATTTTTGTTCATATGAACTTTGGAAACGTAATCCTAAATAACATTTCTAGAATCCCAATAAAAAATAATGACACAATTGCCTCAAGTTTCCGAAAATTGACACTACGAATTTAAAATTTTCAAGATTCGTCGACTTTGACAGGCCCTCCTTTAAAAAAAATGTACTAGAGTGTCATGGCAAGTCGCATTAAAAGTTGGCGCATTTAATCAGAATTCTAAAATGGTACAATATTTGTTAGTTCCATACCATAAAAAAGAGTAAAAAAATTAAAACCTCAAGTAACCCGATTTTTGCTATCTCAGTTAAAATGTTTTTGATTCGCACAAGCTCTAGGTAGGTTCTTAATTTTAAGGCAAAATTATGAGAGAGATGGATAGTGGGTATGTTTGCCATGAGTGAGCGAGACAGAGTGACGCAAAAAAAGTTAGTAAAATAATGAAAAATCTTGATCTAGTTTAATTTTGGTTTGTTGGAATAAAAGTCAGATAGAGAAATAACATTTTTTATTACAATAAATGTTCAAATTGTTTACCATCAGCCTCAATACAAGCCCTACATCTTCTTAAAAAACTAAAAAACAGAAAATAAAATTTAATAAATTTGATTAAGAATAATGTAAAAAAGAAATAAATGTACATTACCTATTGTTAAAAAGCGTGGGGTTAAACAAAAATAAAAAAGAATAACCACAATAACCGAAAAATGGTACAGTTTGATCAAATTTCTAGGTTTTTCTTAAAATACCCATAATTTTCAAACTGCATGGGATAGATTTTTTTTCAGATTTTTGTCGTGATGGTTATGATCAATCCTGTCACCCTGTCACCCCGTTTCGGCTTGACGTTGAGTTCTGGGACACCCTGTATACAGTCTATATGTATTTTTTTCATTATGCCATGTTTAGTTCCTGTCATAATCTGTTCTTTTATGCATATTACTTGTACATATAATTTCGATGTTTAACATCGGCCAGGCGTCCCGTGACGGCTCACAATTTTATTATTAAGTATAGTTAAAAGTATGGTCCTGACCGATTTCGGTCATGGCGGCCAATCACAACCAAGACTAGCCATCGGCGCGGGACATATTGTAATGAACAAGTGTGTGCGCAAACACAGGTGCACTCTCTCTGCCATCACTCTCATATCCCGATGGGACGACAACCCGACACGACCGGAGAGAGGTCTGGCGCAGGACCAACAGCTTAACGTGCTTTCCGAGGGTGTCACAGTTAAAAGTACAAAGGCACTGTTGCACATTTCACAGATCCCCATGTTTTATACTATTTATGTGCCTCTATTTAAAATTCAGGTCAAACGTACATGGCTCGGAAAGTAAAGCCACATGCTGACCGCACGCAACGCTAATGAACGAATAATGATGATCTTGAATCGCACGCACATATTATATAATTATCTAAAGTGCAGATGAATGAGTGTCTAAGGAGTTTCACTTTCTATAGCCAACATTATTTTCCTAGCGATCTTATCTCGGTTTCTGGAAAGGAATTATCGACGCGTCACAAGTTAAAAAATGCATGCTAAGTGATGTGATCGGCTGATGCAAGGTCATTCAAACAATCATTGAAAATGTTCGGTCCAGAAGTAGCCCAGTGTGCCTAACTAGACTTTTACGTTCTATGTCTATTTCCAAAAAAAATATCGATGCGTCTTCAAATTATTGTTTTGATTGGCTGTTGAAAGTTCATTCAACCAATCACCGCAACCAGGTTCCAAACCGTCCAATTAACAGAATGGTCTATTCCCAAAACGACGCTTTCCCGGAAAAACCAATTGCCCGTATGCCCGTTTCCCAAACCCAGGCAGCCATGAAATGTTCTACCTATGGGACTGGATACGCGATTTCCCAATAGGTATCTAGCCTGGCTAGTTTGAAACCTCTGGTCGCTAACCTACTTTAAAAGCAGCTTATAATTTTATTGCAGAAACCTTTATTCATTAGAACAAATTGCTGTCGAATCTTAACGCACAAGAACATTGCTCAAAGGTAATGCTTAGTTTGTAACTTTCGGTAGGTAAACAGTTGCGAATGTAAAAATATCGATGCTTTCGAGATGTGTTGGCGGAGACTTCTTCGCATGTCATGCTTAACCCAGTGCTGAAAAACGTAAAAACTCTTAAAAAATACCGTAAATAATATGATTAAAACAAATTTCAGACCACCCAAAGTGAGTAGGGTTGTGTCGAGATTGCTAAGATTTTGTCTGTCGTGTACCCACTCGTGTCGAAGCCTCTACAAGTCGGAATGAATAAATTATCGGGAGGGGCATGTACCTAGCTATAATCCGGCTTACGACGCGAACAAGCAAGAGCGAGCAGTGTTGTGACAAGTATTGGGACTTCGGCTTATATTGAAGGTAGGAAGTAAAATTGATTCGCGTTATAAAAATATCCGTGTTGTTCTTGGCAGGTAGGTATAGAGCAATCTGAGTATAAAACCCCAGGAGACGAGTCCTTTCCTTCTTTCTCACAAGGCACTTATAGTAATGGTATGGATAGGAAAAGTTCATATTCGTATCTTTATTTAAAAGGGTGGAGGAAAACCAAAGATGAGAGATGGTGAGATATCTATGGGTGGGTGATCGTAAAGATAATACCTATGGCTAAAAATGAGGTTAAAATTGAGATACTGGCAAGTACAGACGCCAGCACATCAAGCTATCCGAAACTCAAATTTTCCCAATCAATCTTGTAACTAATGCTTCGGCGATAAAGTTGAAAATCTATTACTTAAAGAAATTTGTCAGATTGTTGTAGCTTGATGTGCAAATAATGATGTACGGACGAGTATGACATGCTGCGACGATCCCGAATAAATTGGGATACAGGGAAAAAAAGATGAGTTTACAAACATAATGTCTACTGCAAAGCTTTCCTCCATACATAATACTTACCTTAGGTACATATTTAGTACTTACTTACAAACTACCTACTTACAACATAATCAGATTTTAGTGACGCAAGGGTAAGTAAGGTAAGTAAGGCCAATCCTTGTCATCTAATACATACGTACCTACGTCATTACTACCTAAGTGCCGCATTAAATGTAAATGCTCAAGTAGGTAACATATCTACTAGTAATGACGTAGGTACCTATCTATCTAATGGTTTTGCTCCACAAATGTAAACGTCCGCATCCTGTGGACGCGAGTTGCCAAAGTAATTAGAGAAAGCGTGCGGCCGTACCGCACGCAATATGAAAAATAAAACAGAAATGCTCTTTGGACCTCTGCGTCGATACAAAATGGCTGACTCTTTACTTTTTGTTTCTTTTTTTTTTTGAGGAAGCATAGTTGAGTCTTGCTTCTGTGAATGAAAGTGCGGTGTTTTGATTTCATAATGGCTGGTACTTAGGTACCTATGCTTCAAGTCCTTAGACCTTGGGGCACCCATAGTCGTTTGGTAGATAGGTACTGACGTTCTTTGTTTTAAAACAAGAGGTACCTATCCTTATTTTTGGGAGCATCAGATAAAATCAGGTTCAGGTGGAAAAAGTTTGGATGTATCGACGACGTTTGGTGGAGAAATAAGAGACACCGGACACCACATCGGGCTTGGAGAAAGAAAGAAAAATGTCTATTAGAAAGTGGTTCGATAGTGGATCTGGATATCTACTTACCCACTGTAAACATTTCCTTGATTTGTGTCTTGATTCATTAAGAACATCTGCCTTATGGATTGTAACAATTACTATAGACACGAAGAAGATTTATGGAATAAAATTCTACCGGTGTAGACAATTTTATTGCCTGCAGTTAATTTGTAGGACCCTGTTTGCGCCTCATTGTTGTCAGCTGTGATACTTGACAGCTAATTAGGCCAATTAACTTGGCTCACTATCTGACACGCAGGAAGTCGAGCGGTGGGCTCGTGCCCTCGTAGCACTGGTTTATCACGCGGGGAGGCTCGCATCACTTTCGTATTGAAGGTAGGTACTTCATAGTTGACTGGGAATAGAATCGGTTATGAATAAGAATAAGAATATTTTATTTGCATTTAAAACATGGTACATTTAAGGTATAATTTTTATAATCATGATGATGTTTTGCCATTTACTGTCATACAAATATTTGAGCAATTGTATACTTAGGTACAAAAATAACGAATGTTGTGTATTTATAAAACTAATGTTTTGTGATACAATCAATAATAAAATTATTAAGTATATACATTTAATTTCAATTAGGTACACTAGCAAGTCTCTCAGGTACATCTGTATGCTTAGATACACTAAATATGGTATAGTAGGTACCTACATTACCTCTACCATATTTAAATTGGTTTATCACAAATGATTGTGATAAACCAATTTAAGTAGGTAGGAATAATTAAAGTAATCAGTAACCATATTTGTCTGTTACCTTTGGACCAAATATAGAGATTTTTTAGTTAACAAGACGCGATGATTAAAAAATGCGAGGATTTGGTACTCACAAGCTCTTGTAGGAAGAGTGTCAGCAACTCCAGGAATCTTACCTAATCAAGGTTATTTCGTGAGTCAGTAGTGAAACGACTTTTACTAGTGAGTAAGTACTTTCCGGTTGCTGACACCTATACACAAAAAAACGATAATCAACTGATTCGTCAACACATCGCAACTGGCAGGCACCGCCCTAATTGTTGACCACAATGAAAAACGTGTAATTTAAAGTATTTTCAGTAGGCGCCTTTTAAGGCGTAGACATGTGGGTAGGCACCTAATTGATAAGATTTATTCGCCTTCGGGGACTTACGGAACGGGACAAGCAGGTTTTGCGCTGGCAAAGTTGCGGGACATCCTCAATTTATATTAATCGTTTCGCTCGTCGTATGAGACGACGAGTGGCTTTAAAATGCGTAAAACACAATGAGGGGACCTTATTCAAAAACTTGTTAATGTATTAGGTAGGTACTAAGTTAGGAAAGTTTCGTTAAGGTAAGAAGTAGGTAAGAACGGAAACAGAAGCCCATAAGATAAGAAATTAATGCTTCCGTCATTTAATTCGAGCCCATTCCTAATCACGTTTCGAGTCGACCATAACCTTTCCTAAGTCCAAGGCCGTAAAAAAAAACAAAAAGATTACTATCACCGCGAGACGCTTTTCTGTAATTTTGAACGTGTCCGCATCCAATCGCAGTGCGACCGTCGACACAGCGCATGCGCCGCGCGTCCCGCGAAAATGGCCGGCGCGAAAATTACGCGCGAAACGGATAAAATATTTATAAAAAGTAAAAGTGAAAATTATTTTAGGAAATAAATATTAATTTAGAATTATTGTTATTTCTACCGAAGATTTGTTCGTTTACAATTATGAAACGATTAAAATGTGCTCGCTATCGGATTGTTACAAAGTGATATTTGTAGTGATATTAGTTTTGGCACGGAATGCTGATTGTAGGAGTACGACTAACAAGTTTAGAAGGACTAGTGGAGTGGAACATGGGTGGAACCATTTACAAAGTGCGGAAAAAAACTCGACCATCAAGGAGCAGGGCAGAGGCTTTTTCGGTAAGCTTGAATCTTATTTTAGACGAGCACAGCTTTGAAAATGTTTTATTTAAACGTAAAAGTGTATCAAATTAACAGTGTTAACAAAACTGCCACAAGACTATTCAAAGTCACGAAGTTTGTCTACATACATACCAAGGTCTTAACATTTAAACATACATACAATCTAGCTTATCCATCGGTTTTGCTCTTGTTTGAATTCTTAATAAGTTATAAAACTAATCTCCCGTCATTTTGGCATGGGGGTAAGCAGCATCAACTTCAGAACACCACCTGCTATGATCTTTAGCATGTCTAGTAAATTATCTAACAATACGATTTATGCATGACGTTCGCATTTTCCGATGAAAAACTCCAGACAGAATGAAAAGGCTCTTCAACTATTAACTTAACTATTAAACTTAACTGCTTAGGTAGGTGTGATGGTTGATAGATATATGATTTGTAAGTATATGAGATTATAACTACATACATTGTTAAAGACCATAAAAGTAACACTCGCTAAATTGGTAGACAAATGGCACTCAACATTTTCTTGGGACATAAATCTACTGCAAACCTACAAACATTACCCACCTCATTACCGACTCGCAGCATAACGACCGCGACCCATTCCATACCTACACCACATAACTTAACTATCAAACTCAAGCCGACACCAGACGTTTTTTTGGGTTCCGAACGTCTGTATAACAAAAACGGATCCCTTTTTAAGATCACTCGTGTGTCTCGTGTGCCTGTCCGTCTGTCACATTAAATTTTCTCCGCATCTACTGGACCGATTTTGTTGAAAATTGGTACACGTATAAACTTTTGTAACCAAAGCACGATAGCGTAACGCAAATGAATAAATTTTGAATATGAGGTCACTTTTGGGGACAAATTAGCACAATCAAAATAATAGTTTTTCTATGGTTTCGAAGTAACATGTTAAAAAAAACATGACTCATTCGGAAGGAACCCCTTTTGCGCTCGAGTCCGACTCACATTTGGTAGGTTCATTTTTGTCCCGAATTCGCGAGGAACTTCAAAAGGCTATAATTTACCGGCGAAGTGTCCATGTCGTTGTTACTGTGCCAAAGGGTCAGTGCGACGTCCGCCCACTCGGCGGGACAAGGTTAATGGAAAATATAAAGTGCTCATCTTCCTTTTGGTGGAGAAAGTGGTTAAACAGTTGCGTGAGTTCTGGGTGGTTTTTATCTGCATGATGAGTGTTTTTTTTTTGTCGTGAACTTGCTATTTTATGGTCTAACTCCTCGTCTTATTAAGTAATTATGTTGTTTTAATAGGAAAATATAATAGGGATGTTGCGTGGGTTAAAATATGATTCTGTTTAGTCCGCCAGTTTGATTATCGAAAAATATGGATGCGAACTTATTTTTTATTTTATCAAATCAATAAAAACTACGAAGATAAAACGCATCGAAGACAAGGGGCTTGTAACGTCACTTTCCAGTAAAAAGTGTACTGGTAGGTATGTGACGTCACTCGAGTTTTCAACGCACTGTATCAACTTCATTTTTAGTTTACGTGACAAAAGAAAAAAATCATGTCCAATATTTTTTGGAAATCTTGGATTTTTTTAGTCAAATACCTTATTAGGTAGGGAAAGGTTAAAAAGGCTTAAGTGGACAATGAGAGCCTCAAAAGTTTTACATTTTACGCAAACTAAGTAGGGTAATACTAAACACAAACTAGGGTAATACGTAGGTACTTACTATCAGCTGCTTCCAATAACACTTGCTTTACTTCAAAATAATGATAAAACCGTAAAATAATCAACTTCACTAAGCTCTAATTCAAACAAAAGATTTGATAATAAACTAAGTATAGTGGAAATGACAAGAAAATTCAATTTTCAATTTTGTTTTGTATAAAATACGCGGAAATAAAATTCAATTTCTTCAAGTCAAGGAAGATTCGACGCAAACAAGTTCTTTATAAGTGGCCAGTCAGTCGGTAATTTGTTATGACGCCCTGCAACTCGTAAACTTGTTTACACACTCCCTTTACGGAGTTTACAGGTTAACAATGTACTTAAACGATGCCTTGAATATGACTGCGACGAGCTGCGATATGCTAATATCGGTAAAACGTGCCAATTGCTAATGCAGAGCCTATAGAATGAGCATTGCGTGGAACAGGTGCAAACTTAAGTGGGAATCGTGTTTTGAATAGCCTACCTTACTTTGGCAAAAATACGTGTGTAAAGTTTAAGGGTACATTGTAACTTTTGATTTCCTTTCGTTGTCTTATCTGTAAAGGTATAGGAAAAAACTTATTCATTCGTTCCATTTAATCCAAAATTACGACGTTCCTAAGATTAAAATGCCATTTGAAAAGCAGCTGATATTTATTTATTTTTGTTTTGTTTTATTTTGGCATCAAACAGTCATATACAAACAATATAATTCTTAAGACAACTGATTCATTACATCCCAACAATTTTACTTTTATTTATTCCTAGAACAACATGTACATGAAAGTTAAATTCCAATAAAAACAGACAGAATCGGATCGAGATAGTTTCGTCGGATTATTTCAATGCAAGGCACTTTCAAAAGTTTTCAAATCAATTTCAATGAGTTGCGTTTGTAGTACCTACTCACTTCAGACGCGGAGTAATAATTATGTTATTTAGTTGAGAAAGTAAATTTAGTGCTTCATTTTTATAAATATATGGTGATTAATTCATAACTTCTTAAGTGTATATCGTTACTGTGTATTCATAAAGCATCGTAAATATTGAGTGTTAGGTGTCTAATGAATTAATTCTGGTTCTCTAGCTGTGTCAATTCATCAACTGATTGATTACAGGCAGCCTATAGGTAATATTGCTGACAATTCTCTTATAGAATACTAACTCTGCGTAATAGGGTCTTATTTTTTTACTCAACGTAATACCATTTTATCTTGCCCGTTCCACGTCTAGCTGGTCGCAGCTGGCAACATTCATGGATGGTAATCTAGGTCGACGATCCTGTACTAAGAAATCACACTAATATTATACAGGCGAGCATTGTGAATGTGTGTGTGTGTATATTTGTTACTTCTTCACGCGCAAACGGCTGGACCGATATAGATGAAATTTGGTATAGAGATTGTCTGAGTCCCGGGAAAGGACATAGGATACTTTTTTTTATCTCGGGAGTATGTTCCTATGGGATAATTTTAGACATTGACGCGGGCGGAGCCGGGGGCGACAGCAAGTAAATAATAAAATACTCGTTACTTACATTATCGCACGCCTCTTTCCCGTGTGAATAAGCAGGAACGAAAGACAACTTCACATGGGGAACGTGCAAAAATCTTAACATGTACAGTCTACAAAGCTATTTGGTATGCAGGCAGCTGACTTGCAACTACTTTTAAACATTGTTGTGAGTGTGTTGAGTAGACAATTATTGTACACCATACTCGTAAGTATGTCATAAGCTTAAAAAGCTATAATGCACACATTAGAAATAAATATTGGCAGTGCAGTGGAAGAAATAATAAAAAATATTATTTTCCTTTATAAAATACATAATATTCATTTTCCATTTTCGTATATAATTTTAGTTTATTTTCATGTAGGTTTTCCCGTACTAACCGTGACTGGTTAATAAAGTAAAGTGCTACTGCACCGCAAAGCAACGCGCAATTAACCGGTAAACCGGTGAAGACCACAGCTGTGTTATTATTTTAAAGTAAGCTAAATTACATGAAGATGGTATGTGGGAAAACTAAAGTCTAGCTTCTGTGACTTACTGGAGATTTTTCTCTTCAGTCATATTCTAGGTCATGGTCTACCTGTGTGCCAAGTTCAGCCGTTAAGACGTGAAGTGGTAACAAAGAAGAGACAGAATTAATTTCGCATCACTACAATTTATAAAACAACTAGCTAACGCCCGCTGCTCCGCCCGCGTGAATGTCGAAAATTATCCCAAGGGAACACACTCCCGGGATAAAAACTAGCCTATGTCCTTTCCCGGGACTCAAACAATCTATACCAAATTTCATCTAAATCGGTAAAGCCGTTTGCGCGTGAAGAAGTAACAAACATACACACACACTCACAAAATTTCGCCTTATATAGTGTGACGAGATGTCCTCCGCCACGTCTGTCTGTCTGTTCGAGATAAATCCACAATTTTTCACCAATGGATGGGGTTATTCATGAGGAAGGTTTAGGTGTATAATTAGTCCCGAAATTCCTACGGGAATGAGGAAATGGGATATGCGCGTACGAAGTCGCGAGCAAAAGCTAGTTAAGTAGTCGAGTATGAATATGGAATATTAGTATACGTAGAATTAGAGACTCTAATCAACAAAGCGAAGCAAGGTGTCAGGATATCTTTTATTCCGTCTTTGGCCAAGTTCATAAGAAAAAGTTTCCTACACAGGTTTCTTCTGCTTGCAGAATCCTCAAGTTATTTACCCCTAATAACTATCAGAAGGGCAGAGCGGTGTTGCCAATAAATCACGAAGTTAGCAACAAATCCGTTCGCCATAATTCACCGACGCAACTGATACGGACTCGACCCGATTCCCATCCATTAGTATTCCCAGCTCGTCTTCAAAGTGACACAAACAGAAATAAAAAACCGAAACTGGCATGTATCGAGGTTTCGGGGTTGTCCAACAAGGACATACCTGCCCATAAATACGAATTTTACCGAAAAAGTATTGAAAACGTCTAAATAAATAATGTTGTAAATTTTAATGTTAAGGTGGGGTCGCATTATTGGAATCGCGAAGCGCGATTCGATAAGTACGATTAATCGTATCTTTGAGTGTCGATTTGAAAGTTATTTAACTGTTTTGAAGGCTGAATGGGAATGTTATATAAACAGGGTTGATGCTTACGCAGTGTTCCTGAAATACTTTAATTTCGACTTTTGTTTTGTCTTCCAATGTCTGAAGTAGGTATTGTTTATTCAGAGGTCGACCATAATATTTCTTCATAAAGTCATACAACAGGTCAGACCCCATTTTCCAAGCAGACCATTCGTATTGGCATAAGAAACGAAAGTGAAAATAACTGTTATTTCCATCAATTTTGTTCCTGTCAGTATGATATAAAACCACCATAAAAAAAAAATAAGAATATGAAAACCATGGCTCTAAAAAGTAAAACTGCGCAGAATAAAATGTTGCATACATTTTATAATAATTCTGCCCGAAAATAATGTGGCTGCACCTTTAAATATTGAAGAAGGACTTTCATACATAAATATTATTTCGTGAATCATGTGAGCAGATGCAATTTTACGATATTGTATCGCATTTTAATATTAATGTTAAAAAATTTAAGGTCATAAGCCGAAGTTGTCCCTTCACTTTCTTTAATGTGTAACTTCGACAAAAAAGGATTTTCAGGACATGATAAGGTTAGCGAACGTTGGGTGGCTCGCTGTCCGATCACCACCAGGCCCGGGTCGATGGCGCGTTGTGTTTCACGTGCGCCTCAAAGAGATGTCAGCATAGAAGACGGGGCTCGCTAGGGCCAGAGCCTGCCAGGGTTGCGGAATTTGTTCGAGAGAGTCACCGCGGCCCTGGAACGCAAAGGGCTTTAGAAGGAACACGGATGGGTTTTAGTCAGTAAGAGTCTGACACACCCTTCCGCTCCACCCAGAGCGGAAGAAGTCATTTGATGATTTCCCATCATTAAAAAAAAAGAAAGGACATGATAAGGTATGATGGTAAACCATTTTCATTTCTGTATGAAGATACTTGAATACTTGCAACATACGTATAACCAAAATCTTTGCCCAACTTAGTTTAACTACTCCGTTTATTTGTTCAAGATCGCATCAGTTAAATTAATTAGTAGCTTTGATCTAAGGCGGGAATCAAAGCTGAAGTAGCTGCACTTGTAAACTAACACACTTCAGATACATTAGAGGCGAATGTTGTAATAGACTAAGATCTTAGAAATAAGTTAGATATGCCAAACGCACAATCAAATACTTGAATAGTGTGGTTTTTCGTTTCCTTTTTTATTTATTTCTAGCTCTAACCACGTAAATGTCGGAAATTATCCGTCACATGAAAATGAAAAACTTCGAAAGATTATATTAATGACTCCGAGAGATATAGACTATCAAATTTTGATGCGTAAAAATGTATCCCAAATGTTTAGTTGACAATTTATCGAGAGTTTACAATATCTCAAGATGTTTATAATCTTGCGGAGTTTGCAATTATCCGGCGGACATCACGACGAAATAGCATGATGATCAAAACACTATATTCGCACGCAATATTTTCGTTCCTAAAATATCATTAGCTAAAATTGGCTAGGTATTTTAGTTGCTGCACGATCCCTTCTATGATCCTGGCTAGCCGACCACTGCCTATTTACATGGGGTAAAGGCAAACTTGTGGGAACTTTGTAACACCGCCCCCGGGGACGCTATAGAGCGCAGATCAACTGATCGAACTGATATGGTAGTCAGAGTTCGTGAGCTCACTGTGTTGGACGGACTTAAAGATAGAGTTGTATCAGGGGAATATTGATAGGTATACGTCTAGTTAGATGTTTTGTAGAAGTGCCTTTTTCTGTGGTCATTGAATCAGGACATTAGTATGTCTAATCTGATTAATTCGAATTTAACTTCTTATAATTGCTACCCGGTATTGTAATCACCATCCACATTTCAGCCGTAGACGTCTTTCGGCTGAAATGTGGATGGTGATTACAATACCGGGTAAAACGGGTGGATAGAAATGTAAGGGTGAATAAAAATGAAACTTTGATCAGTGGTTTCACGTTATTTAAATATTGTTTGCAACAATGAAGAACCTGGTTTTTTAAATTATTCTTTTTTTAAATGTATGCTTCTTGAGAGACCATTCGTATGGAATTTAAGTGAAAATCCCAATAAAAGTTTCGTGTCTATTTACCCCTGCATTTCTATCCACCCCGTTTTACGGTAAGTGATGTTTTGTACCTGTTGCGCACCAGTAAAGATAACTTACCCCTGAATATTGCCGATAAATATGCTAGAAATATTAAAAGCTGAGCAAACAAGACCCTCTGTATATGAAACCGTCCCGTTCCGTCTTTCGTCTGGTCGGAGGATCCTCCCATTCCAGTGGAGGTGTGCGGGACTTTACTCTTTGTACCGCATACCTCTATAAAACTATTGTTCTCTTACTTAATTCAAACACTTACCTTAACGCTATTAATTGAGCTAAACTAAACTATTCAAATCATAATCTAGATCCTATTTAAATATAAATTGTACGCGCAACAAGCCAGGATTTGTAGTCAGCGTCGCTAGAAAACTGTTGCACTTCTAACGTACCACACGTACGCTCTTCTCAAATGGTCGTACTAAAACATCTCTGACACAAATAATGTCAAAAAACTTGTCAAAATGAAGGGAATTAAGAGATGTTTTTGACAATTAGCGACTGCAATGCGAATACGAAAGCTCATTAAAATACGAGAATCGTCCTTCCTTGCACTCATGATCAGCTGAATTGTAAAACGGTAGTTCTCTTAAATAATAAGAAACATTATTTACTGCTTCACAATTAAAAGAAGCAAGTAAGTAAACTCATTTCAGAGCGATCAATAGTTCATTAACAATCTCCTTGGAGCTGTAATCTGCGCTGACTTCATTTTTGCAATCAACTCGGAATTAGATTTACCTTTGCAGCTGAACTTGCTTGTCTGTGACTTAATCGCGTTGCCGACGATCTACTGCCAGTCTCGTTGCCAATTATAACTTTATTTCTTTTATATTTGTTGAGAAAACTGGTGCGGAGTTTGTTTTTAATCTAATTGACAAACCACTATCAAAATTATCATTGTTTGTGTTCGGAATAGCCACGAAAAGATTCTATAGATTGTTGGTAAGTATATCAAGATTCTGTAATGGCGACCATGGTACTGCATTATATTAATATATCAATATTAATTTATACAACGTGTCACAGAATAAATCAAATACCTCTTAAGAGGTCATTGTACTCATCATTATGAACAACTTTTACTATGGGACCAACCACGAAACCGCGGAAAAATCAGCTGTTAAGTACATTTTGTCGAGTTTTAAGGGCAAAGAAATGTATGGAGCAACAGATTTTTTTTCGCGATTTCAGTGTTGGTCCCATAGCAAAAGTTGTTCATAATGATGAGTACAATGACCCCTTAAGAGGTATTGCGTTTATTGTGTTACACGTTGTATAATCCTTGGATGGATTGATTGTACAAATGATCTATTTTACAACTTGGGTAGCGGTTGGATTTAATTCCAGCAGTTCTTTATCAGTCTCCCCTTCGGGTCAGCGCAATGTCTTTGTTCTCTATTTAATCCACTGTCTGTCAGCAATTTAACAACCAGTATGGGCAAAAAGTATCGTTTTACCCTGTTCCTGGGTTTTGGAGGTCAGATAGGCAGTAGACCATGTAAAATACTGGTATTCAGCTGCATCGATTACACTGGGAGCTGACTCCAATATAGTTGGCTAGGCAGAAAAGGTTCAATAAGATTCCATAAAATACTTGCGGTTTACGTAGAAGAAAAACACAGATTGCAGGCATTTCCCTAATGATTTGATAAGACCGGTAATTAAGTAGAAAGTGGGCACATAAACTTGTCCCTTAAAACGTAACACGTTATAACGTTATTACCAAAAGTGTAACTTTGTAGCTCAATGACATGCAGTCACAGCATTTAAACTGTTCTTAGATACCGTTTGTATGTTTATAAATGAAGTAACAGTTACTAAAGTTATAACTATGCATTAGGTACATTCTCATTACCTTTGAGTCCGTTAATCACTACGAGCATTCATCATTATTTTCCGAAATAAAAGTATCGTCATAGGAAGAGACACTGGCTGGAAAATGGCGCCGAATGCATAATTATGTGCTAATAAATTAACAGTATTCTTGACGAAACTTAGGACTGTCATTACTGTTTGAACCAACTTGGTCAGATCAGACCACAAAACACGTGGAGTGATAACCACTTGATACGTCTGTAATCTGCGAAGAGTTTGTTTATAATTGTACCTATAATACTCCCATCTTTCGCCTGGTACATATGTTTAAGTCCCATAACAAAGAAGGCGAGCTTATTTATTTATAAGTATATACTTTATTGCACACCAAATAAAACACATACAGAAAATTTTAAACTAAAATACATACAATTGGCGTCCTTATCGCATTCCGCAATCTCTTCCAGGCAACCTGGAATGGATAGAGATAGCCTGGACACGAAATGGGGTTGCATTTGGTGCAAATATAAAGTTAACATAAAACACGAGCAAATAGAAATAAAGCAATACGATATACTAAAATTGATCCAAAAATACACACATATTAAATATATAAGTAAGAAAATATGAAACGATAATTATTAAAATTACAATGAAACGGGAACTAATTCAGTTTCCGGGCTGCAACTGAACAATTCCAAATGGAAAACGCAATAAAACTGTGCCTGAACTGGGCTGTAGAAATAACATCATTATCGATTTATTACTGTCTTCCTAAGCAACATACATTTTTCTACTTTTTTCTCTCGAGTACAATTACACTAGTATAACAATTATACAATAAGCTAATCTTTGTATCTCGAGGTTGTTATTCTTGCTATGCATCGTAGCTGCGGTTTCTCTGTCGTAAAAATGTATAACATTGTAATAACTATGTTAGAAGACGAAAGTTAGCCAATTATGTTTGAAGAATTAGTTTGACGCGGTGCCTGGCGTGTTTTAGTCAATCTAGATTAGGTTTATCTGTTACAGATTTTTGCAAAGACTCGGTTTATTCTATGACGTAGGTACTTACATCATTGCAACTTTCAAGTCCCGAAACGGGACTCAGCAGGCAGTAATCAGAATCCCCTTTTACTGGGCTTGGCGAATTATTTTTCTGAACTGCCGGCGATTCAGCCGGTCGATTCTATAAACATGTCGAAGTGAAGGTTTGGGTGGAGTGATCACAAAGTAAGCTATCAAAACATGTAATCAAGATGGAATGACAGTTCACCTCGCTCTCACTCCACCTGTTTTTTACGGTGAGAGGTTTACAGTATCGAGCATGTAACCACCACCACCAGTAAACATGTTGAAGTGGCTTGGGTGAATTGATCACGAAGTGAGCTGTCAATCCATATAATCAAGATGTCACGTGATCACAAAGTGAGCTAGAGGACTGACATAAACTGGCGACCAATCAGCACTCTGGTCTACAAGTTATCTGTTTTGGTGTGATAGTTGAATTGGAAACTTGGCCCCTTATTGATCTTTGTTGGTGTGAGCTCACATCTGAATAGACCAATGAGAGCCTTGTTTCCAGGTTTACTATCGCAATAAAACGGATTGTAGAGTTGTGCTCTGATTGATCGCCATTTTATGTCAGTATTTATTTTGTGTCAGTCAATTTCTCGGAATGTCTTCGAGAGATTATAGATTATCAAATTTTGATGCGTAAAAAGTATTCCAAATGTTCAGTTGACAATTTATCGAGAGTTAACAATCTCTCAAGTTATTTTGTAATCTGACGGAGTTTGCCATTTTTCGGTGACAGTGACAAACGTAGAGGTTGGAATAGAGAAAACTGTAGGTATTTGGCCTTTTGGTTATTTTGATGTGTTAAGATGATGTTTAAATAAAATAAATATCAACTTTATATTTAGAAACGTGTCTATAATATGATCGTTAACGTAAAACTACTCGGCATCGGTAACTGATTAACATAATCGAATGTAACTTACGTTATATAAGCTAAGTCTCATAGAAATACAATATCTTTGCCGACCCTGACTCACACTGAAGAAACGCCAACCTAAATACCGCGTGAGAGTGAAAACTTTGGTTGGAAAATATCACAATAGAACTATTATAAGTACTGTTACTATTTAATTGTTAAAAGGATAATGGACTAATTACTTGAGTGCGTATTTGAAATAGTCATGGGTCTCAAATTGCCCATGTTACCATAAAAGGACTATGGAATTTAATTATAGCCATAGTTTTTTTGCAAGTTTTGCAACCATTTTGCAATGTCATGATTGTCATCAACGTCAACGGCAGAGATTCTAAAAATAGCCACACTGTTAGGGCAATTAGAAGGAATGAGAATTGGTCAGAGAACAAGCATTGCAATACAACGTGGCAATGTCGCCAGTCTTTTGAGTACACTTCCAGTCGACAGCGATGCGGATAAATTTAAATTTATATATATATAAAAATAAATTTTTGACGCCATATTTTTAGGGTTAATTTATTTAGCAGTTTTTATTTTTATTTCTAGTGTATATAGTTAGTAAGTATTTATTAAAACAGTTGAAAATATCTATGTAAATAAAAGTTATCTAAGCTTTGTCTATCTTTTATCTTTCTAGGAAAGCAATTAGAAGGAAACATAACAAGCAAAATTGATGAACTTTGCGGACAAATTCCATAGAGAAATCGACTACTATGTATGTATTGCGTTCTTGCAAGTCAATAGCGGTCATTGACTCAGCTGTATTAATTGGTATTCTTTATTTCAAAAACTGAACTTAAAACGTCTTGTATCGACATCTATTGTGATCCCGTTGCCCTACTATGACGTGCTAATGCCATTCAATTCGGATGATGTAAAAGGGACAGTGCTATTCACTATGTATTGCTTCGTCCCCCTCTTAGAGCGGAATTATGATTGTTTTAAGACTTCAAAATAGAGCCCCAGAACTTTTTACTAGTAAAAACTATAAATAATTAGGTACTAGATACCGCCCGCGTGTAAGTCGGAAACTCATCACAAGGGAAACATTCTCACGGGATAAAAAAGGTGTGCTGTGTATTAATACAGGTTATAAACTATACATATGTGTGCCAAATTTCATCTAAAACAGTTCGGTCGTTTTTGTGTGAAAGAGAAACAATCATTCATCCATCATGGATCAATTCATCCATTCTATCAACTTTCACATTTGTAAAATAAAAATTAAGATGGATTAAGTAGGAAGTACGGTGGGACTTATTTTTTTTTAAGGATGGGAAATCATCAAATGACTTCGTCCGCTCTGTGTGGAGCGGAAGGGTGTGTCAGACTCTTTATTTATTTACCAACTATGGATGACTTACAGCTAAAACAAACAGAATAAAAAAAAATAGCATGTGAGACTGACAGCCAATTAAAAGTCATCACTTCTATAAAACAGATTGGAAAGAAAGAGTGTGAAAAACACAACACAGGTACCAAAAAAGGAAAAACAGTAAAACATTCAACCTTAAACTAAATTCACATGTCATATTCACTACAAGGATAGAAACCCGAACAGCCAAAATCTTATTTAAAAAAGCTACGGCTCAGACACTTTCTGGCTGAGGACACACCCGTTAAGAAAGGATCAAAATCATGCTTTTTACACATGTCATTAAAGTTTCTACTTGCACGCACCACAAATGAATTTTGCCTGTAATTCGTAGAGCTAAATGGAACACGCAACGGTGCGTACCATCGCTTCGACCTTCCGGGAACGTTAAAATAAAATTTGGATAGAATATCGGAGTTGTTTACTGACTAAAACCCATCCGTGTTCCTTCATTTTAGGGAAAGGGCAGTGACCGCTATTGCCCTGCTAAAACGCAACACACATCGGCAGTAACATGCATGGTTGCAATTTAAATAGCATACTGCTCACAAAACTTTTCTTTCCTTGCGAAGTCAGTAGAAAACTGCACAGCTTGTCAGAGCCATTTCTTTAAGTTGGATTGCTAATTCCAATACCTTCCAGTGTACCGGTTTCAACAGACAGGGACGTACTCTGAACTATTGGCCGATAAAAATCAGTGGCGTGCATTGGCTCTAGAACTCTAGACCTACATTGAGAGATGGTGACTCAGGTTTATCTACTCTCTATAGTTTCATCGAAACCGCAATGTTATGCCTCGAGGCTAGATCGTGTAGTGAATGGATATGCGGTGCATTTAGATTTAATTGAAGATTGCTGATTAAAAGTGCATTGTACTGACTCTTGTTCTTGAGGGGAAGAAAGTAACAGCGTTGATCATCTTCACATCTTCAACTTAGCGTTTTCTCAACTATATTGATGTGAAGGTTCCAGTCTAACTGTACGCAGCGGAATACCAATATTTTACATCATAAGTCTCCCCAAAGTGGGGTGGGTGCCATAATCATCACGCTTGGCAGGCGAGTTGGCGATCGCAGAGTAGCTTTTACAATTTACAAGGAATGCTGCCGCCCATACTCTGGTGAGTCCCTTAGTCGCCTCTTACGACACCCACGGGAAGAGATGGGATGGTGTTATTCTTTTACGTCCGACACCATACAGAAATTTACATCGAGCGACTGCAGACTTGTACAATTAAGATACCCGCTAACTTTTATCCCCTTGGAAGTCGGAATTTCGTTTTACTAAGTACTCATATAAGAAGCTACCCAGATTGTAATTCTTATTCTGACAGAGAAAGTAACAGAGAGGCAAATTCGCTGCAAACTTTTTCCTCATTCACGTATTTTGAATATTTCTAAGTAGAAAATGTTGCATATTTTTTTGCATTGTCACGTAATTCTATGCTTTTGTTCCTGTCCCAGTTTCCACAGCACAATATCATGTAGTGAAAGTGGAAGGAGCGGAGGTCACGAGGGACGCTCCAGTTTGTACACTGAAATTACTCTATTTACTATGTATTTGTTGCAAGATAAAATAGATACCAAGATAAGTTAGACAGAGATACTGGCTTACGAATGGAAGTTGTTTCGTTGCGTAGTGAACGGGCTATCATAATAATTATGTGTTTGATCCGTTGCTGAACATAGGTTTCACCTTGTTACGATAAACATGTAAGTATAGAGGAAAATTGGTGTTTTGGATTTCATATTTGATAGACGAGTTCAAAATTCAAAAAGTCATTTATTCAAATTAGGCTGAGTGAAAGCACTTTTTGAACGTCAAAGTTCTACATAAAGACAGTCCTCCAAAACGCCTGCCCGTCACCACTTCCTAGTGTTTTAGCTGGGAAGAAGAAGTGGCGCAACAAACTCCCCAGCAACACATCTGTCTATTGAGTTAGAATAACAAGCATTTATACAAAGGTATGTTGCAGACTATCACAGTACTTGTAGGAGCAGGCATTTAGATGCTAGGATATCTGGCTAAGCTGCCTGCACATAATCTACTCGACAGGACTAAAAATACTTACTGATCAAAAGTTCAACTATACTAATAATATATTATAATTATGGAGGAACTGGTCGAGTGATTTTTAATGAGTGGTTGGCGCTTTAACGGTACAGGGAACCCTGGCAATAAGCCAGGCAAACATTTATGATAATTATTGGAAATGTTCACCTGACTAACGAGGCTCTAAGCTGTATTTAATAAAAAAATCTAGGTAGCATTGAGAATGTACCTCCATGAATTAATCCTCCAAAATCAGCTGAAAAATGGATATGTAAGTAAGAGTACGTCTCTTATGAAACAGGTTCAGTTCTTCAGTTTTGTTCGTCAACGCAAAACCGTGAGATAACCTCTTTAATTTCAATATTCAATTAAATTAAATTTATTTTAATTTTGACTTCATTGTCCATAGTGTTAGTATACATAAAAACTTAAACTATTTAATATGGATGCGTATCCATTGCCTACATAGAGGACTCTCTGTATGTTTAGTAACAACCCTCAGGTAGCTGTTGGAACTGTCCCTCACCCTGCGTCAGCGATGCCGCCCTCTTAATGATTATGGCATGGAAGCCATCCACCTGCGCGTCTGCAAACATCGCTGAAGCGCTGAAATAGCGAGGCAGACCCATCAGCAACCTGAAGGCGTTGTTGTATTGGACCCGCAGGGCGCCGACGACTCGCTGCGTGTAATTGACCCACAGGCTACATGTCTAGTAGGACTGGCAGTATGCCCTAAATAGTGTTTTCTTTACCTCTTTCGAGCACCTTGAAAACCTGCGTATATTACACCGAACCGTCAGCGACCTGTGTTCCCGTTCCACATCCGGATCATCATTTCATATTGCTTAATCTTTTCACTTACACCAACAAAAAAACAAGTGTTAACAGCACTTTATTTCTTCAAGGGAAAACGTTAATAAAATCTTCAAGTGCCCATAAAAAATGATCAACAGACGAAACCGGTAGCAAACGGCACACGGACTCATCTCATAAGTGAACCAGTACCAGGTACGATGGAGGAACCTGTCTGTGGTATAATAATGTAGGAATGCTGTTACGGCCTTAGACATAAACAGGACAGGAACCCGATAAGGTGGACCACACGTGGTGGATACGGTGAGAGGAGGCAGCGGAGAGCAACGAAATTGATTTGTCAGTTGAAATTGTTTGAGATAATGCTGCAGTACAGAACGGGGTCTCCATAAATTGGATTAGAATCTCGTCGACTGGTTTATGCTGTGGTGATAAGAATAGACACGCTACAAGTTAGTGTACATCCATACACTTTAACACAAGGTTCAGTTGAAAACCAGCGTCAGGGAACTACTAGTTGTCTAGCATTTTGCTGAACTGGATCTATTTGGCGCAGTCGCGGGGCACACAATATAATTGTTTTAAAATTAAGTTTCTTTTTATTTGTACATATATTGTGTGTATCTGTGTGTGTCAAATAAACGACTTTTCTTTCTTTCTTTCAAGTTGGGTATTTTCACTGTGGTACTTGTACAATTTAGGTACCTATAGAAATATTTTGTTGTGTGGAAACTCTTTGGCTCTTTTGAATACCAATCTATTTGTTGAAAGCACACACAGTGCAAGGAAGATTGGAGTGTCATTTTTATAGTTTTTACTTAGTTCCTTAGGAATGTCCATAAGTCATGTGCTTATGAAACTTGAATATAAAAAAATTAAAAGGCACTATGAAAATAAGTTTCCAATTAGACATCCTTGTCGTTATCGCTTCGCTCATTCAGTATGCTCTCTACCTAAGGGTGAAGATTCATCTTTTCCATCATTAATGAGGAACGCAATAGTTTCTACTAGGTTTTAGCATAAAATTAAGATAAAAATCATAGATAAATTGCAGAAGATGGACATTTATGTCTTTAGATAGGATCAAGGGTCACTGGGCTTATTATACGCCATAACTTTAGTACTTTAATGAGCTATTTATGTTTATAATAGAAAAAGGTGTTTTTTATTCAATATTAGATCCAGCTAGGCGTGTTTATGAATCTTTGGATGGAAAGATGTAACTTTTTTTTTTTAAGGATGGAAATCATCAAATGACTTCTTCCGCTCCGCGTGGATCGGAAGGGCGTGTCAGACTCTTACTGACTAAAACCCATCCGCGATCCTTCCAAAGCCCTTTGCGTTCCAGGGCCGCGGTGACTATTTCAAATTTCGCAACCCTGGCAGGCTCCCTCTACTATGCTGACATCTCTTTGTGGCACGCGTGGTTGTGACCGGACAGCGTTTTTTTAGTAGGACGTGTTTATGATTTGATGATAATCCTCTACAGAAAAGTTTAGGAATTGTAGTTTTTATTAGTATTTCTACGCGATTATGATCTACAAAATGTACCTACTCATCTTAAAAGGTATTTTCATAAGACTTGTTTCGACCATTCATTGTCGTAATCAGAATTTCTGTTCTTTGTTAGTCTGCAGTAAACATTTGATTTTTCTAATCTTTCACGACTACCCAAAATGAATACTTAGCACTAAACGTTTCCAAACGTCTTTTATAATGCGCACAGCAAAGGAGTGGAACTCTCTGCCTGCGTCTGTGTTTCCGAACGCATACAACCCTAATCTCTTCAAAATTAGAGTGAACAGGCTTCTTCTGGGTAAGCTCGCTCCATCGTCGACTTTGTCTCTGTCATCTATGACCTAGACTAGAGTCAAGAGCAAACCCATATTAAATTTAAAAAAAAAAGCTATAATATTTTTGCAGATAAGCACTCTTTAATGGCACGCAGTCAACTAGCTTGATCAGCCGTTTAATTGGCGGCCTAGCCTTTTCGTCGAGCGGCCTATGTGACATCTCGGCATTTAATTGAAGAGCAAGCATTTTCAAATGACTTGGTTCTATACCGTTTAATGACTTGCCTAGCCAAGTAGCGGAACATAGGGCTCCAGGAGCCTGTTGTTTGAATTTACAATTCTCAAAATTAAATATTTCATTTATTTTCGTCACACGGTTACCCCCTATTCTATAAACGGCCTAAGCGTCAGCCAGCCCGATCATTAAACGATGTATTAGACGCATTGGCTGGATGTCATTTAGGCCACTGATCAAGCGGCGCAGTTCAATGAAAAGGCTAGGCACTCAGTTAAACGTCTGATTAAGCCAGGTGGCAGCGACATAAACGCTAAACTACAGATTATTACACACTAGCTGCTGCCTGCGGCTCCACCCGCGTTAATGTCGAAAATTATCCCAAGGGAACATATTCCCGGCATAAAAAGTATCCTATGTGTTATTCCAGACTATAATCTACCTCTGTGCCAAATTTCATCAAGATCCGTTCAGTAGCTTTTATGTGAAAGAGTAACAAACATCCATCCATTCATCCATACTTACAAACTTTCGTGTTTATAATATTAGTAGGATAATTGACTTTGTAGCTAAATGCGTGATAATTACAGCGGTATCTCCCGGCGAAGTTCCAGCAACTCGAACAATTAGGGAGCATTAAATCTAACATGTCATTACTGGTACATTATGCATGATTTCACGCATCAATTGCCGGCTGTGTGTAGAGCTTGATATTAGTCCTAGATACATGTTAGTGAGTATTAGGGCTATGGCGGTCGATCGGTTAGGTATATCTGACAAAGTACATATTATGTATAGCGTGTAGTGTAAGCCGGTCGATTCTGTAAACATGTCGAAGTGAAGGCTTGGGTGAAGTGATCACGAGGTGGGTGAGCTGTCAATCCATATAACCAAGATGTAATGACAGCTCACTACGTGATCACGTGACATCTTGATTGTATATAATTTAATATAACGTCTAGAAAACGGCAACAGATTTTTCGTCTCCGCAAAGAGACGTCAGACGAATCAGCCTGCTTGTTAGTTTATTGATCAATAATGTGTTCTGTGCCAAGCTTCAATTGAGTTTGGTTCAATTGAGCTGCTGACATTCTGAAGTGTTGAGATTTTGAATCGTTGGTCTTACGGTGTTGATGTTTTAACTGCTTATGTTATGGCTTCAACTTCATCTTAAGTATCAAACCCGTCTTACAGGCGTTACATGCGTATTTTTAATCACAGAATAGATTTTGATCACCAGATTGCTCATTGGTGATTTCTTAATTCTTTATTCTTTATTGTACATCAAAACAACTTATATTATAAAAACAATCACAATAAAGTTACATGAACTTTATTGTGATTGTTTTGTCAAAGGCGAGCTTAACTCAAAGTATTGTTGTAGTATTATTAAGATTTCAAAGCACTTTCACTTATAAGTTCTAGTTTATTCGTTACTAACTTCCCTCATCATCTATCATCATCAGTCATCGACAAATAAACAAAAAACTGAATGTTTATAAAATTAAACCGTTCATAAACTGTGATTGACAGGGACATCCCTACTTCAACTTTCTATCTCTCAGATAGAAGCAGGAAGTCGGAGCTTTAAGCATACTTATAGGTATACGACTTTTTCCTGATAAATGTCGAGTGAGGAATAATAAGATAAGTAACGCGACCGGATCGTAGGGACTTTCATGCTAGTTATAAGCCGCCGATTTTAAACTTATCAGAGAATCCTATTTCGATTTGCGGGTTATGTAATGAATAGATAACACATTATGTTTACGTCTGAAACTGACGATCTACAAATATTTAGGATGTATGTAAAAACCTCAATTTTACGGGAATTAATAATTCGTGATAATTCATTCAATCCGTCGTCACCAACAAAAATATTGATTTAATTATTTTAAAGCGATATTGGTATTTTAAAGCGACCATTTAACAGTATAGGTTTTTTTTTTCATTATAAATTTTTATCTGTTTATGTCCAACCAACTATTAATATTTAAACACTTAAATAAAAACTCTTAACTAACTAAAAATAGTCTAAAATATGGCGTCGATAATATCTCCGCATCGCTGGCCACTGGTAATGTATACCCAAAAGGCTGGCAGCATTGCCACGATGTATGGCTATGCTTAACCTTTGTCCAAGGTAAAAGCCAGTCCTTGGGTTACACGAAGTGTTCTTTAAATAAGAAGTGACCATTTGTATTAAAAACGTTCTTAAAAAGTTTCGGGTGCAGTTAGGATTTTCATCTTTAAAAGACAGGATCATCAAATGATTTCTTCCGCTCTGGGTGGTGTGGAAGGGCGTGTCAGACTATTACTGATTAAAACCCATCCGTGTTCCTTCTAAAGCCCTTTGCGTTCCAGGGCCGCGGTGACTCTTTCGAACAAATTCCGCAACCCTGGCACAGAAAAAAATAATAGATGGTTTCACTCTGGCGCGGCTATTTCGGCACTCCATAAGGAAAATCTCAGAAAAATATTGTGCTCGGTAATAATGCTTTCATTTCCTGATTATTGTAGCCATTCCCCATACTTCCAACAGCACTCTATTGAGGGTCACTTTCTAAGTCACGTTCACCTTAGGACGTGACTCGTGTCATTGCACCCTTCATCCAAAAGAGAAAGTGAAAAAGGTCCCGTGTAAGTACTGCCTATAGTTTTACCGGAGCGACACCTATTTATTTATACCCTTTAAACCGGAACACCACAATGCTTCTAGGCGGTGAAAATAGGTTAAGTGGAAGTGTAACTTCCTTCCTAGGGTCTAGAAATAAGATTCGTCACTCCCTTAGTACCTTTTACCCCACCCGTTGGTCTCGCGGACGCAAGCGCGACTGCCGAGCGTGGAATCCTTTTTCAATGGCAAATTCTCTGTGACAGCCCGGAGTTTGGAAGTTGGTGGTGTGACACCCCCGTGCCTCGGAAAGCACGTTAAGCCGTTGGTCCTGCGCCAGATATCTCTCCGGCAGTGTCGGGTTGCCGTCCCATCGGAATATGAGAGTAATGGAAAAGGGAGTGCACCTGTGTTTGCGGACACACTTTTGCACTATAATATGTCCCGCACCGATGGCTAGTCTCGGTTGAGATTGGCCACCATGGCCGAAATCGGTCAGTAGGACTATACTATGTCTTTACCCCAAAAGTCCAGGCGCCTTCTGAAGGTTTCCCCCCTAAAGGACTATAAATAGTAACGTACCTCTTATTCTTACACAGCTGCTATTGAACTATAACTGCATCAGTTCTGGTGTAAAAAAAATAGGCCAATCAGCAAGCTTGGTGAAATGGCTACAGGAGTAGGGAGAGACCGCGGTATTGATGGATGGACTCTGTGAAACATGATAATAGTGTATGGAAAAGGGTTGTCTACTGATTTCATGACTAAGGGTGCGTTTCCACCAGAGATGTGCACATCATAGTGGAAACGCAGCCTTATAGAAAAGTATGAATGACAATTTATCGTATCTATGAACTCTATGCCACAAATACGGATGTAATTGGTCCTACCCTCGTCCTAATTCAGTTGGGGTTGACGCGGCATGTCTTCTTCCATATTTCTCAATAGTCTTTATAGATAGGTATTCAATAGCTACGAATAAATTGATTTAATTTCCACCCGCTATAGACAGTACTTCCATCAAGGTTTACGATACAAAGTCTATCAGTTATTAACGACGTTCTATCGATTCGATTCCTGCGAGACATTCTTGTGGCTCTACTCAGATATTCCATAACTTTGTAATATAAGCTCTTTTATACGCCACGACACGATCAGTCGGAACCTTAAAATAAAGTTTTTTTTAATACGATGTACGGATGAATTGTGTAAATTATTATAACAAAAAATAATTGCGTGGCTAAATAATTACATTTGGGAACTGTTAGGCATGATATGGATAGAAAAAAATTGCTGGGGAGCTTGTTGCGCCACTTCTTCTTCCCAGCTAAAACACTAGGAAGTGGTGACGGGCGGGCGTTTTGGGGTCTTTATGTAGAACTTTGACGTTCAAAAAGTGCTGGCACTTAGCCTAATTTGACAAGGATAAACTGAAACAATGGCTGTTATAGTTAATAGAAAGAGAGGAGAGATTGGGATAACAATTGCCTATAGAATTGACATTCTATAAGCAGTAACAATTGTCAAAAAGTTCAAAACGTACAGAATGAAATGCGCTGCCGAAATGTCACGTATCTAGTCAATAACAAACATTTTGGGCTTTAGAAAATATTTGTCGCATTAAAATGTTTTTTTCTAGTGTTGAAAGACGGAGTAGGGAGGATAACCTTGAAGATAACTTTTTTTTAAAATTTGGATTGGAATCATCAAATGACTTCTTCCGCTCTGGGCGGAGTGGAAGGGCGTGTCAGACTCTTACTGACTAAAACCCATCCGTGTTCCTTCTAAAGCCCTTTGCGTTCCAGGGGCGCGGTAACTATTTCGAACAAATTCCGCAACGCCTTGAGGATACCTAGGACCAATAGTTGTAACAGTCGGATCGTCTCAAAAAAACTCCTAGAAAACTGAAAAATATACAAAACCGCAGTCGTAACGCAACCAATAAATCCAACCATTAATTAAAACCAAAATGATTTGGAGCATCGAAATTTCCCAAAGACATAATTACAATGATCCGTTCTTACGTTCTTGTTAATTCTACTTTGGAGTATTTATAATGGGATTAGTGGTGTCTTTGAAACTAACTTTGTGGCATCCTCTTGGTATCCGCAACCTCTTAAGTCTATAATTGCCTGGGGGATCTAGTAATTGTATCTATAAAAAGTAGACTGTAGTGGGTGTTGATAGTGATGAATGTTTTATACAAGCTATAGAGCTACGTGTTTACGTACAGTTCCGCTGATCCTTTCTGATTAATTGCGCTGGGGGTCCAAGACAGTTGTATCGTGTCTCCGGGACTCGTCGAGCTCCACTAACTCGTTGTTGTTCTGGTGTTCGTGTTGAATCCGCCTCTCAGGAGTGCAGCAGTTAGCTACTAGGTATCACGATACCGTTTTGGTAGACTGGTTGTTAGGCTTTCGGGTTTCTGACTATCCGTTATGACAGTGGAAGATGGACAAAAGGCAGCCGGGACTACCAAACACATTAGTGCTTTCTAAGGCACGGGCTGTCTCGAAATGGTCACTCTTCCTAGACCGGCCTATACCTTTCGCTCGATCTACGCGGTTGGATTTATTAACCGACTTCAAAAAAAGGAGGAGGTTCTCAAATCGGTTGTATTTTTTTATTTATAGTTTATGTTTGTTACCTCATAACTCCATCATTTATGAACCGATTTGAAAAAGTATTTTGGTTTGTGAAAAAATAAAGGTACTTCCGATTGGTCCCATAGAACTTTTATCAAAAGTGGTTCAGTAGTTTGGTTTTTAAATCAAAATAGCTGGCAAAAATATATCTCCCAAGTAAACAAAATTGCGTATTTTGCTTTCTTGTGACTTTCCAGTGGTGTTGTTAGGTGTGGAATACCACTAAAAAGCTAAATAAAAAGCGTTTTGACAAAAAAATACAACCTGATTGTTTCTTCGTTTTTTAACACCGACTTCCGAAATTAAAGTTACTTTATACTTTGTAGTGTTTTATTTTATTTGGAAGTCGGATGTATTTTTTTGTTAAAATGTTTTTTGATTTAGCTCGGTTGGACGTATGACATAAATGTTAACTAAATAAGTACCAACTTATTTTCTTTAAGTAAGAACGTGTGGGCAGATAAATAGGTACCTCCATAGACAGATTCTTGCGGCTGAAGAGAGGTCCGGCTAAAATCCGCCATAACTAATGATCTTGGCAGATAATCCTGTAATTACCTTTCTTAGGGAACGTATTTTTTGGTTATGCCCGGCGTTTTTGGGTGGACGGAGAGGTACTTACGCTGTGTTATTTCTTATTTTTTAACAGCCTTCAAAAAAAGGAGGAGATTCTCAATTCGTCAGAACCTTTTTTTTTTATGTATGTTCCCCGATTACTCGATGGCTGGACCGATTTGGATTTTTTTTTTTTTTGAAAGGGTATAGGTACCTACTTCCCAAGTGGTCTCATCAAGTCAGGACCTGATGATGGGATCCTGGAGAAATAGAGGGATGTTCAAATTTTATACATTATATACTTTCTAGTGTTTTTTATTTGGAAGACGGTTGTATTTTTTTGTAAAAAGTTTTTATTAAAAACGTTAGAAGTTGCAACCTATTCGGGCAAACTATTCAAAATACTATCATCGATTTTCATTAAAACGTTGATTCATTTGACGTTAACAAACTTTTATTAACCTTGCAATGCTTGTTTAGGTCAATACTTACTGAATTAGAACCACTTCCACACAATCTAGTTAAAATTTTACATGTTATATGTTCAGTTCTTGTGAAAATTATTTTTTATGATAACTAAGACCTGATTTCAGATGAAGTAACTCTTCAACGGTCAACAGCACAGACACGAAATTTTGCGTATTTATGTATTAAATTTTAATAATCATCAGCCAAATGACGTCCACTGCTGGACCAAGTGTCGCCACAAGAACCGGTCCTGTGCGTCTCGCATCTATCGGCTACCCGCGACCCTCACCAGATCATCGGTCCATCTTTTAACAGCCCGTATTGAAGCTTTTTTAAAATAATAATATTTACTTTATTACAGATATTATAAAGAGGTTGTTTGCAAAAGGATTCGGAACTCTAGATATTCATAAAAGTCTCATTGTCCATTTGCTTTGTTTTATTTGGCATGACAATGATAAGTTTATGAAATAAAATTAGTATTTATAAAAGTATCATGAATCAAGTTAATAATGGCTATGATTTCAATTCTGAATATCCATGTTATAGTACTGTTATTATTTCATGAAAAGTTTTATAAGTTAAGGAAGGTAAACATACTAGTAAGGTAAATGCAAAGAGAAAAACAATAGGTATACATAGTTCCAAATACACATGCCGCGATAGCACTGCAGACGCAGTCTAATGGCTTGCGAGGATTGGCGAAATTGAATCGTCTTTCTATTTTCCTTCGAAACTGTTTTGTTTATTTCGATTGTGGTTGCAATAAGAGAATATCTGGCTATGTAGGATACGAATAGTTTCTTAATTTAGAGCCTTGCAGAGTCCTGCAGCCACGTCGACAGTTTTTCTTGCCGAGTGCATCTTTGGATGTGTCGTTATCTTTCACGACAAGTTCTGTACAAATCGATGGTGTCATAATTTAAACCGTAACACGACTTCTTGCTTGGGCTGAGCAACGCCGTGTCCTCGTCAAGGCGATCGGTGGCGGTGACCTTTCGCGGCCGGCCCTGGTTGAATACATGGTCAGAAGCGAGGAGGCTTGGGGAGCGGTCACCTCCTTCTGCGAAGCAGTAATGCTAGCGAAGGAGGAGGCGGGCCGTGTGAGGGAAAGGCAAGGCCTTCGCCCCAACCGCCGCTACAGGAGAAGACGCCCCGGGCGTCGGGAGTCGCAGGGCGATCCCCAGCCACCGTTGGCGCGGGCCTGCGGCGTCGGGTGGCTCGCTGTCTGATCACTAACAGGTCCGGGTCGATGGCGCGTTGTGTTTCACGCGCGCCTCAAAGAGATGTCAGCATAAAAGACGGGGCCCGCTAGGGCCAGAGCCTGCCAGGGTTGCGGAATTTGTTCGAAAGAGTCACCGCGGCCCTGGAACGCAAAGGGCTTTAGAAGGAACACGGATGGGTTTTAGTCAGTAAGAGTCTGACACGCCCTTCCGCTCCACCCAGAGCGGAAGAAGTCATTTGATGATTTCCCATCCTTAAAAAAAAACACGACTTCTGATGAACATGGGCCGGGTCTGTTCTTCTTACATCTAATATAAAATCTTCTGGTATACTGAAGTATCGTTTGTCATCATCTCCAAGATAATAACCTACTACTACACTTCGTATTTCATTATTGAATCAAGTTTAATGTGTACCTCCGGCAATGTCCCGACCTGACGTCAGCATAGTGCTGCAGTTTCCAACTAATAATACATTGGTGTGGACTCGACCGTCTGGTATTACTTTCATATTAATGTCGCCTGGGGCTAAACCTCTGCTATACGCTTTGAGGAGTCGAATAATGCAGTACTTGAGTGTGTTAGAATTTGTGTATATATGTAGATATGTAAATAGATGTATGTCTATATTTAATCTTTGTTACTTATGTAAATAATAAGATTCAATTCAGAACAACAGTATATTTATTTTGTAGTATATAACAACTAATCTATCGTGGTAGTATATATAACACAACGTTACGTTACAATGTACCAATCATAATTAAATAACATGTTATTATGAACCGTATTTTAAATACACCAATCATCATCATAATAACATTACATTAGGTACTCGTACATACATAGTTCATAAATATACAATATACACCATCATCAACAATAGATCAGCAATAGTCAGAATAATATCATACCTTAGATGTTAACGAATTGAAAGTCGAAGAGCAACTGCTGCTTCTTTTATTTATTTTTTTTGTGAGTGGCTTCTCGCAGTTCAACCTATAAGGTTGTCGTCTGCTTAACCGGGCTTGCCTGTGGTGGCCTTAATATAATATTAAAGCCTCCAGCCAGGGCTTATAAAAAAACTTACAAACTAAGCGACTACACGCTAAGGGCACCCCCTGTGGGGTACGGGCCTCGGCTTAGGGCGTCGCTGGGGAGAGGACAGCTAGGGACGGGCTGGATCGAACTGGAACTGCTGCTTCACTGTGGCACCGCTCTTTATACCCGTTAACAAACAAGTATGATTCACAAGTGACAGTTGAGTCAAATCAGTGTTGGCTTATAGAAAAATAAGTTTGTTATAAAAATCATTTAGCAAATTCATTAAATAATTAAAAACTGAGTATAAAATATTAAACAGATAATAATGACATTTATTGGTATTTCAACAATTTATTTTCATATATTAGACACCGTCATAATAATTACATTTTATATCAAGTGCATATTATCTACTGACGGCACGTGGACTTGGGTATGATCACTGGGCTATTATTTTCGGTATTGGGGTAAGATACATTACCCCAATAGTGGGATGATTGCGGAGAATGCAAATGTGTCCCCATAATCCGGGCAGCAGAGATGAGAAGAAACACCTTGTGATTTTAGTCAGTAAAGGGGTCTGTCAGATTTTGACAGATCCCTTCAACCGCCCCGAGTACTATGAGGATCTCCCCACGTAAACTTCACATATACACGTAAGAAATATTAATACGCTGCCAGGTTCCCATAACTACCTACAGAACGCTTCCTGCTGTTGCTTAAATACTCTACACTATGTAAAAATACCACATTATTTGGACAAATATTATTAACTAGCTTTTGTCCGTGACTTTGTACGCGCATATCTCGTTATTTCCCGTTCCCGTAAGAATTTCGGGAAATCTTCCCGTACACTCCCCAAGGAACCTACATACCAAATTTCAGCTTTCTACGACCAGTAGTTTCGGCTCTGCCTATGTCTGTCAGTCACTCAGTCAGTCAGTAACGGAAGAATTTTATATCATCATTTATTTCGATCGAATAAACGAACAAATTATGAAGGACTACCATAGCTGTTCTATCGAATATTCGACTTTTGGTAGGTGCCATTAGGCAAGCAAGATATTTTAAAGTCCAGTATTAAGAACTTGTCAAAAAATACGTCATAAGAAAAAAACGTGTGCGTTTCGGGACGCCGCCGCCCGGACAGAAGTGATAACTTAAACTAATCTAAGTTGAACTATTTCATATGGGAAGCGTCTGTCCGAAATACGACTAGCGCTGTGGGTTAGAGTGAGAGAGGAAGAGCCTGCCTACCGCTGCTGTATGCGTGACAGAAAGGGAAGCCAGACAGACTGGCGCCGTTACGCGTTACGTTACGAAGCGGTTTACCCTCCCATAAGAAATTATCACTTCAATAACACTATATCCAACAAGTTATATCAAGAAGATTAAATTCAAAAGTGGTTTCAGGAAACGTCCATCGAAATTATCCCCGTAAAATTCCGATGCCCTTTTACCATACATGACACATTGGCGCCACCTATCTTCGTTTACAGGTCATTACACACGCCGTATTTTATTGGGAACGTGTGCTTTTACTCCCGAAGAATATTCCACCGTTATATTTGTTTTGATTTCATGCTGGAACTAACTTTTATTAGCTCGACGTAGCACATGTTGGCGGAAGTTTTAACTCAATCAAAATATCGGTGTCTTGGTTCGTTACATGAAGACTTTATTGTCCAGAATCTAGTGGTGAAGATTGTTTGAACCATCGTTTGGAGCAACTTTTAAACTAATTCCAGCTTGTGACCAATAACCAGGTATATCACGAACAAAAGCCACGAACAAAGAGACTGATAGAATTAGTATCAATCTAATATTGCCATCAATCGTTCTAAATAGTCAGTGTTTCGTGAGTGGTTC
>NDFZ01004213.1:0-61851 GCA_002192655.3 Mamestra configurata
TTAGGGACTTTTTGGTCTTAGCTGCGGTTTTCGCCACAGCCGGACCGGCGCCCGCGCTGGAGCGGCGCTGCGGCGTTAGCTGCAGGACCTCCAGGGGCGAGCGAAGTGCCAGGGGCACCTCGCTTGGGAGTTTTGCCAGCTTTCGCCGACTCCACTCCTGCGGTTGAAGTAATAGGCCTCAATTCGTCCATACTTATTTGAATCTTTTATTTCATCTCCCTGGCTCCCACCCTCCATGGAGCCCGCACCTGGGAACGTCGCACTACTGTGAGTGCGAACGTTAGGATTACCAGAGAGATATAGGTGCGCAAGGCTGGTTTACAGCGCGACATCGGGTGCTTGATCGGGCTGGCGCGGAAGGTCGAAAGGCCTACCCCCACGGACTGATCAACCCTCACTTACACCTTCAGCATGGCCTTTACCTACCGCTTCGGCCTCCCGAGGGCGACCTCAACGGACCCCACGCACCTCGCCTGTGACCCTCTGACGGGACAATGTGGCCATTTCCCTACCCCTGGCCCCTCTAGCCAGGGGTAGGGAAGGTAAGGCCACCGTTTCGCTTGAAATCCAGACCAAAGGGGGCGTGTTGCCTCACGGACACATTACCGCCAGTGCCGATTGGCTCAACCCCCCAGGACTCCTTCATCCCAGCTTACGGCGCTCGACTGCGCAGGTCCTAGCGCAGGTGACTCTGTTCTCCTACCCGCCATCAACTTATTTAGTGACGGCCGAGTCCGCAACCCCCTCGTCACAGGGGGTCATGGTTCGGAGAGGAAAACCGCCCGGTGGTTTCAGTTACATCTATTTCATATGGAATTAGACCAAAAACGGGGTGGCAACCTCGCGATCCCCGGCGTAGGTGGGAGATGGAACACCGGGGTGGTTTTAGTCAGTAAGAGTCTGACAGACCCCTCCACCCGCCCCAGGGTGAAGGATTTCCATGAGGATTTCCCCCCGACATAAAAAAAAAAACAAAGGTGCACCTACACTTTACTCAGTACTGAGCATATTACAGTTTACTTTGCAAACACGTCTGCTGAGCGTGGGGTATTCAATATCCAGGTCGGGCAAAAAATGAAATTGGGATTTTCCATCAGGACATTCCTTGTGACAGCCCGCACCTTGTAAGTTAACGGTGTGTTTCCCTCCTCGTACCTCAGAAAGCACGTTAAGTCGAGCCGATTGTGTCGTATTGACGTCCCATTAGACTCACAAGAAGGAAGAGGGCGCTAACATTTGTACCCTATAATATCTCGCGTAGTGATGGCTAGTCACCATTGAGATTGGCCAAAATCAGTCAGGAGAACTATTATTATATTGCACAAGTGAGCTTAAGAAAAAGTTCGGCTTTTCAAAGCGTCGGCATCACCTCTGCCATTTATACCCGTACGGCAATCTCTTCCTGAAATTCGATCTAATAATTAACATCCAAGCCCGGTCGTGCTGTACTCAGTTTCATGAAAATTGAATATTAATTTAGTAAGAATCTTGTTTGCGACTAATAATTCTACCTCCGAAACTTGTTAGCCGTTACAAGGTATATAATTTCCATCTTCAGTAGGGAACAGGATGCAATAAAGGTATAAACCTCAGCGTAGTCTAGGACACAAATTGCGACATTAATGTCTGACATTAATTTCCGCAATTCGCTTCCTCTATAAGGCGGCTCCTCTGGAAGTCATCTCGTTGTAAACCTCGAATAGTTGGTTCACAGACTTGTCGAGAATTTGGTTCTGTTAAATGTAATATGTTGAGATCGCGTGTCTGTAAATGTTTCAGAAGAAATGTTCTATTGTTGGGCATTGGCGGCGGTTAATTATATTGATGGATAAACTTTTGGTACATAGGCAATTCATGTTGTCTATACCTATGTCTAAAATGGACAGTAGAAGAAATCCATTTTTGTTTTATTTCCCTAATTGATGTGATCTAGAAGATTAATGAATGAGCGAGATTAAAATAACCTCCAGGGGTGGCAAGCACTGGATACAGTAGACACTACAACTGGGCAGTTATGCACTACCCTGTGGTCTAAGTAATGTTTAAATTATGGTCTTATAATAATATTGGTCCGTGGAGGGTTGACCATGACCACCTTGTACATGCTGAGACTTTTCCGTGCCTCGGAAATTACGATTAACCGTTAAACAGTCGTGACGGGTCAGAAGCCAGATAGCCAGATAGTAACACCCTTGAAGGTTGTTGTTGTGCTATGTAGTATCAATTTATTAAGATTTTTTACAGTTATCCAAAACCACTAGAATGACCCCAGACTTTAGGCGGCTCCTCAACCCACAATACCATGCGCGACCTAGGAATCGAAACCAAGACCCAGTCACGCTGGCGACCGTTACACAAAACCCCAAAAAGTCAATCAAGAAAATAATAGATCAGCAATAATAACAATATTTTAACAAACTTTCAAATGCGAACCGCTTCCCGTAATAATTTGAGTTTGACGTTAAATCGATGAATACCGTCAAAGGCCTTTTAACATTATTGCTTTGTTCTGTAATAAGTTTTCAAATAGACTTACAGGCTCTTAAACTTGACATACGAGACGGATGTTTTACGAAATCTTAACAAATTGTCAATTAATTGTTGCTACAAGGTGTAACAACAATAAGACAAAGTCGGAAAGGTGCCATCGTACCTTCTCATCATTATGAACAACTTTTACTGTGGGACCGACCAATAAAAAAAACGGTTTTTTGAGCTATACAAATAAAAATCTATGCCTTAGACTTTTTCCTTAGTAACAGATGTTTGTATTGGTGAGTACAATGAAACCTCGGGTTTCATGTTCTTTCTGTTACACCCTGTATAAAAGAGGTACACCTACTCTCTCTGGGATTAATTGTTTTTGTTTAGTCATGATGTTATTTCTATAAGTACTCGTATTTGTGTGCTTTTCGTATTTGTTGTTCGCAGAGTTGGTAAATGTTTAGTTAAATAAACTCGTTCTTAAAAATACACATAGAAATAATAGGATGTTGGGGTTAGATCCCAATGTCTTGTGCTTGATACGGATTATTTATTGATGGACACGGTTCCGCGAAAAACTGCGAATAAAAATTGAAAATTACATAACACCACGCCCGTATTCACCGAAGGTTTAGGCAGGGGTGAAAGAGGCACACCTCAATTTTGCCAGTTATATTAAGTTCCATGTAAAAGGGAGCGAGCCTGTTGCAATCAACGGGCACAAGTCCAGACACCTACTGCTACCCGATTCCGGACTGCTACTCAAAGATTCCAGAAATAAAAACCCTATAAATTTTTCCCGACCCGGAAATCAAAAACAGAGGCTCCAGACAATGCCATTTCATTAACGACAGCGATTGTCGAAATTCCAAAATGGGGTTCATCGTGTGAGATTTCGATAGCGCTTGTCAATCCCATACAATTTACACTTTTTGTCCATCGCCATCGATACACTGTCACTGACAGAATGACACTTATCTAAAGTAGGTGATAGACGTACGAACTTAAAGTATGCGGTTTTTTAGTTCGCGAACTTACTCGGCTCAACGTCGGTGACACACGTGAAGCTTGCTCATTACTCTGGCAATGTCGTCAATGGAGGTTTTTTTTTCGCTTATCTTTTGGCTTCGAGCCCTTTCTTTTGATAGGTACCAATTTTAAGGGGGTTGAAAAAAATGTAATCGGTCCGCTATCTTGGAGTGGCAGCCATATTTAATTTAGTGTGATGTTACTAACTTTATCGTTTTCTACTCTTCAAGCCCTCATTTGATACCCATATTAAGGGGGGTGAGAATTTTTTTGTAATGATTATAATTGAGTATAGCACATTGTGTTATCACCAGAACTAAAGGTGAAACTATGCAAAATTTCAGCTCAATCGGATACCTACAAATGGTCGAAAAATGGGTTTCCAAATTTTGACGGACAACTTACATACCTACATACATACGAACGGTGCAAGTTAATTAAAAGCTTGTAAAATGGCGGCCCGCGGCTCGCAGGCATTGACAGACAGACGTGCGAGCCGAGGCGAGCTAGGAGCTAAATTCAAAAATCACCAACGAACTTACTCGGCGGTTTTAAAGTAAGCGTACTTAGGGTGACACACGAGTGAAAATGGTCATCGGCCATAAATTCACGTACTTACTCGCATGTCTATCACCCCTTTAATGCCTAAGGGCCTCAAGCTCACCATTTGCGCTTGTCAATCAACAGATCATAAAAATGAAATTATTAAATTATTATCAAATTTTTGAAGTGAAAACTTCTTTAGCGGCGTTGTGCACTTTTTGGGATGGGTAAAAATGTTAAACTCGCGTCAGGACACGTGACCTGATCGAAAATTCGTGAGACGGAGGGAAAGTTCTGAAGTGTTGCATTTTTAATGTAATATAAATGTCGTGTTTGTGTACGATCGCGCAATAAATGAATATTGTATTTTACCACATAAATGATAGCACTTTTATACTGATAATTAAAGCAGTTCGTGCGAAATTATTCCCTAACCATTCCAAAATACACAACGTTAATGTTCGAGTTTTCACTTCTGCCGGCACTCCCGGAGTGCAACCCGTTGTTTTTTTTTTAAACAATATTTTACTTGCTACCCGTGCAATTTCTTCCATACCAAGCGTTTACTATATGTAAAATTTCAGTTCAATCGGTTGAGGATGACTGTGTTAAAATTCAGTTGTAAGATTTGGCCCATACCTACATAACTAACAATCTATCAAGCTGGCTTATTCCCAGCTATGTTGGAGTTGGCTTCAAGTCTAACACGACGCAGCTGAATACCAGTATTTTGTACAGAATGACTGCCTATCTGATCTTCACAACCCAGTAACTGATAGCCGACACCAACAGCTTCCCTGCTACTCAAGGCATGGAGGAATTTCGGATTTTTTTTAAAGGTCCATCTACGAAAGCCTTGCTTAACCTGTTACCAATTATTTAGCCGCGAGCACCTCCTACATAACTTATTAACAAGGCAAGTTAAATAAACCTTGTAATTAAGCTTCTATTCTTGGCAGACTGAAAACTGATATCAGCTGAAAGTAAAATGAATTGTCACGAAAATAAATGATCACATGGTGGCTAATTTGGAAGCCCGATCCTGGATCTAAAATAGGATGATAAATACTTACTTTTTATGACAAAGTCGAAGAGCGTAGGCAACTTAAAACTGGGAAGATGTACCTTTTACTTACATGCCACGAGACAGCCATTGTTCCTTGCAAACATCCTTTCCGCCCGCTTTTGAACGCAGTTTTAACGATCCCAGAAATATAAGTTGTACTAGTGGCTGCCCCGCGGTTTCAGCCGCGTAAGTCTCGATACCGGGGGAATATCGGTATAAAAATATTCTTTGTGTTATTCCAGACTATAATCTACCTCTGTGCCAAATTTCATCAAGATCCGTTCAGCCGTTCTGACTTGAAAGATTAACAAACATCCATCCATCCATCCATCCATACTTACAAACTTTCGCGTTTACAATATTAGTAGGATTTACAAATTCTTCCCTTCTATACGATTCGATTTTTACCTTAACACAGGATTTGTCTTTCAAACTTCAGTATGGAAACATGTCACAAATTCACAGAATAACCCTATCGGTAAAACTTTGATGTCTGGTCGCCTATTTTTCTGACCTCCACAAATATGTATGTCATAAACTTCTTAAACCAGCGATATCACAAAGGACAGAAGCACATAAAACGGACAGAGTAAATAAAAAAACTAAAATATGCATACAGGGAGATTGGTATTGTACCTACGCGTTCCTTGCAATGGGTAAGTTGTACTTATGTGTGGAGCTAATTTGTAGCAATCTTATGATCATGATAACTTGGGATTCAACTGGGTTGTTTTGGAAATATTGAACAAATAAAATTGAAATCAAATCAAAAGTCATCAAGTATAATGAGGCTGGGTGCCAGCACTTTATGAACGTCACAGTTCTACATAAAGACATTCCCCCAAAATGCCCGCCCGTCACCACATCCGGCACTTCCTAGTGTTTAGCGGGGAAGAAGTGGCGCAACAAACAAATACCCAGAAATCAAAAACATTGATATCAAATGCACCATTCAAAATAACTTTCACAAACACAAACACAAAGGTCTTTTGAATATTCAAAGTCGGTCCGTCCAAAACATGAAGCTGGTAGGTACTGCCACACTAGCGATAAGAGCATCAAATATTTTCCCGCATCGCGGTCGCCAGCGAGGCCGAGTTGAACCTTTAAGGAGAAAAACGTTCTAGAAACTGCGTGGAAGATTTTAGGGATCGATGAACTATTAGTTACATATTAAATTTTAATATACTATTAGATACCAACCTACAAAAATACACCAAACGCAATATCGGTCCTGCATAATGCATATTTATATTCTTACGCTACTTCACAATTTTGGAAATTACAGTGAGTTGTGGATCGAGGAAAACGAAAACACGTTTTTTATAAATGAAACTTATGTGCAGAACAATGAAACCATTTAAACGCCATTTTAAAATACTACGCGTACCTAACATTTCTGAAAACCACCAAAAATCAGAGTACCTACATACCGGAAGTTCGGAACATGTAAAAGAACAGTCTTCAAACAAACACGAACGATTCACTTCACTTTACATAACACCTTGTAATAATTTTAAAATAGTAATTTAGGATTCAATAACAGAACAGTATTACAGAATTGTTGTTAGTTTATTTTAAAAGTATTACAGAACCCAAATAATACCTATTACTAGTGACCCGCCCCGGCTTCGCCCGGATGTATTTTTTTTTTCGAAATTTTCTTCCATAAGAACCTTCTCCTCACAATAACAAACACAACAAAAAAAGAATTAGTGAAATTGGACCAGCCGTTTTAGCGTGATGCCGTGACCAAGTCAAGTCAAAGTCAAAGTCAAACGTTTATTTCAATTAGGCCATTAAACGGCACTTTTGAACGTCATCGTTTACAGTTCAGTAAAATAATAATGTTACATTAATAAAGTGACTCTACTGTCCATTCGGAAAGGTAGATTCTTATGGAGAAGAACGGACAAGAAACTCCATAGTTACTCTTTTCAAATAATGATTTTACAAAATTTGGTATACAAAAATTAATTTAATATTATGTGAGGACGATGCACCCAGAGTATGCTACTTAAAGAACAAAGTATCACCAGCAGAGGTAAACTTATTAATTTCCTAAAGAAATTTAGGTAAATTGTACTCACATATTTACAAACATTGGAACCATTAATTAAACAACAGTGTGTGAGTCAACAGAAAAATAAAAACACAAAAAAAGAAACAGTATATCTATAAAGTTAATACATTAATCAACCAGTTTGACCTTCACCCTTGATTGTCCTATGGAGCAGGACCAGCATGTTTCCAAGCATTCTTATCCTGAATGTAATCTTCTAATTTGTAATATGCTTGTTCACAAAGTGTACTTTTAACATGAGTTTTAAATTTTCTTTCATTTAGTTCTAATATGTCAGAAGGTATTTTGTTGTAACATTTAACACAATACCCCATGAAAGAAGTGTGGACTTTAGCTAATCTAAAAAATGGTTGATCTAATTTGTCTTTATTTCTAGTATTAAAATTATGTCTATCACTAATTTTACTAAAAAGATGTCGATTTTTCCGCACATACATAATATTTTCATAAATGAATTGGCAAGGGACTGTCATAATATTAATCTTTTTAAAAAGTTCCCTAAGAGAATCACGGCGACGCAGATTATAAACGGCTCTGACAGCTCTCTTTTGTAAAATAAATATGGATTCAATGTCAGCAGCCCGACCCCACAGCAAAATACCGTACGACATAATGCTGTGAAAGTAACTAAAGTAGACCAAACGTGCGGTTTCTACGTCTGTTAACTGTCTTATCTTTCTAACAGCATACGCGGCTGAGCTTAGACGACCCGCAAGAGATGTTATATGAGGCCCCCATTGTAATTTCTCGTCCAATGTGATACCTAGGAAAACCGTCTGATTAATGAACTCCAGTTTTTCTCCATTCAATATGATGTCACATTCGCTACTTTTAACATTTGGTAAAGAAAATAGGTAAATAGGGATTCATTTTTATATATATCTATCTATCTATCTATTATTACATAGTTTTTATTAGGTACCTCCTTACAAGCGAACAAATAAAATTAAATAAGGGAATAGGGTCTGTATATAAATGAAAAAGGAGGCTTCTTGTACATACTGAGAAGCTAGCCTATTGTTGGCTTGGTCCAGAGTGCCAATTCTGTATTAATTTTTAAGCAACGTGTACAATAAAGTGCATTCGTATGTCAGTAGCAATCAGTTAAAAATGAGCAATCGATGAGTCTTTTTTGACAGATTTCGACTGACATACGCATGCGAACGTTGCTTAAAAAATTGTAGAGTTGTATAACAATCAAAATCGACTGCCCCATACATTTCTGTGCGCATATATTAACAATGTACTGAACAGCTGATTATTTCTTCGCGATTTCGTGGTTGGTTCCATAGTAAAGTTGTTCATAATGATGAGTACAATAACTCCTAATCAGGTATTGCGTTCATTGTATGTAATGGACTTAAAAAGGCATTATTAGTACACCTACAACAATGTTGTTTTTTTTTTAACTCAAAATAAAATAATAATAAATCTCTTTACTTTCAGGCTACTTTAGCCTATAGATAGATACTTTACAAAATAAAACATAAAAACCCCTCCATTGCCTAGTAGAGAATGCCTTGTTGAATCAAGTCCGCTGATGTACAATTAAGACATTATTTCTTTCCCAGAACGGTGTCAACTTCAAGCCAGGCATGATCTGCATCGGTCACTCCCGGGAGGAGGACAAGGTGGCCCCCTGCCTGGCCGTCCCTGGGGCTCCTCTTGTGGTGGACGGCAACCTGGCTGCCATCCAGTCGTGGGGCTATGGATGCGGCTACGAACACGACCTGCCACTGATTCATACTAACATACAGTTTTATCAACCGTAAGTGGGCGATACAGCGTTTATTGTAAACACATGTGATGGCAACACAGTGGCTTATTCATACATTTTCATCGAGTTAAAGTGTATTGTGTATGAAACAGCAACTGTATTTTATGTTTCCGAGTTGTTCTGAAAGTTGTGTATAATCTTGAGTACTTTTGCCCCTGACATAGTTAATATTGATAAAAGTGGGCAAATGTCTGTCATTGCAGCCAAGGCGGCATAGACGTCCCAGCCGAAGGCAAGGTCGTTATGAAGCCGGAAAGACAGCAATGACAAATGTCCATTGTCCACGTGTATGAAATGACGTTTTTCAACACAACACACTGACTCTAAAACTTGTAACAAATAATTGTGAGAAATGATTTCCGTGCGCCGCGCTCGATTTTCGTAGGGGTAGCCCGGCAACCAGTGGCGCTGCCGGCGACTAGCCTTTTATTATAAATATAATTGTTGCTAATTTGAAGAAAATTCTAAGAAATAGCTTCTTCGAGCGTAAATAGTTATTTACAAGGTTTTGTTTGTTTTTTTTCTGTTTTGTGTTACCTATATGTAAGTTTAGTTTTCTTTTTTTCTAAATTTTCTGTTTCATGTGATACATGTGGAAACTTGTAACTGGCCATATTTTGTTTAAACCTTTACTTACTGTATTTGTTTAGCTGTAAGTTTTCCTAAAATAAATAAAATAAAATAAATAATCAATTGAATTAGTGGCGCCTGATCGCCGTTTTTTTCACTACTACTGCGAAATACCCTTCATTGCATACTTATAGGTATAAGTGCCAGTTTTCGAGTAAGTGTGTTAAAAAATACTAACTTTAACTGGTATTATACTGATAATACCAGTATCTTGCTATCACATACCACACTTCTTGCTAATGCAGGGTATTATGGACGACCTCAGTCTTATATTAATTCATAAGTTCAAATTCCCCCTTTCCTCATGATATTTTCCTTCAAAGATAAGAGCGATACCTATTTATGATGAACTTCGAAATTAGGTAGATATTATTAGAACAAGTCACATTACGAAATTCAGGTGGGTACTAGATTAGAATAAGCTCGTGCATGAGTAATGAGAAAAATAATTAATTTATATCCTAACTTTCAGTCTTTTGACTTGCTTTGCTTTTATGCACCAATTAATTAACTATGTGGATGTTGTTGATCCTTTCTTCATCTTCACGACTAATCGTAAATGATCAGAGATACAACTGCCCAGATATTTTACTTGGAACTATGTCTAAAGTTTTCTTTACTTCAGATTTTATTCATACTAGGCTAGGTTTCAATTCAGGTAATCTACTAACAACACGGCGCCTTGACGTGTGTGTTGCAATATTCGATCAATCAATTATACATTGCGCCGGTTGGACATATTCCTCTCCATATTCCGTGAAATGGGATATAGTTAAGTCAAGCCTATACCTATAGTAATGCATGACTCTCTGAGACATTATTAGAATTGATCACGTTGATTTCTGATAGCGAAAGGTAATCACTTACCGAGAGCGTTCGAGTGTAATGTGAAAATGCAAGATAGTGTTTGACCATCACCCACATCACACAGTGCGCCAGCTCAACGACTGAATAACGTTCGCTTTTGTAGCTCTCGAGCTGTGAATGTAACAATCTACTCTGTGTCAGGAGGGCATTCGATCGTGTATCATCGAGTCAGAAATGTTGACAACAGGGCTTAGAGAGTACCCCCTACTCTCTAAGCTCGAAGTCCATAGTTTCGGGCTTGGTGGCGGGCGTATTCTAGCCTGTATCACCTAACCACTAAGAATTATTGACAGTTACTGTCAAATCGTGTTGTCATTTATTCTTAGGTCGGGTTCAGAACTAAACGTAAGTCCGTAGGTGATACGTAGTAGAATATGCCCGCAACTAAGCCCGAAACTATGGACTTCGGGTTTAGCGAGTAGCGCCCCTGATGTGAGTGCACTTCCCCTGTACATAACATGGCCCTCTTGTTGGAGGGCCCCAAGTGCTAAGGGCACCTGACTATTGATGACGTAATGAATGCCACTGATGCCACCTACTGGCAACAAACTGGTAACCGGTCCCCATCGAATCGGAAAAGAAAAAGAACATAGTTTAAACAATTTCTGAGGAAACGGTCGTAATACTGAGCGCAGAGATAATGTTGTAATGCTGGTCCTCCTCTCTCCTGCAACGTTACACATTGTGTCATCACCAGCCGGATCATTCTGTAAACCAGTTGCCGTGAAAACTTATTGGGGGTGAGACTGTCATTTCATCTTGGTTGCATGTATTGACAGCTTAACTTCGTGACCACTTCACCTTACTTTTCACGGTGAGATATTAACAAGAATCGCATCACATAATGCGCGCCGGTCACAGATGTATACGTAATGCTCCTATTAAAGGTAGCCCCACTCTAGAAATTTCTCCTGTATCGTGGGTGCGTTAACAAACATAAAAACTCACATACATAAACAGTCAGACCCGGAACAACTGTCTGTAGGCCATACAAATATTTGTTCCATGCGAGAATCGAACCCGCGAACGCAGCGCAGCAGCCAATCGCTCAACCACTGCGCCAACCATGTCGTCATATATCGTGTTTCATTACACGTGGCGGCTTCTGGCGGAGGACCACCTTAAGGCAAATAATGGTGGGCTGATATGTATCAAAGCAGCCCCAGGCGACTTGACCATGCGGTACATAAGGTAATTATTTACCTTCCTTCCAATAATATAAACATAAACCATATCGAGTGTCACCGTCTAGGGACTAAAGCTACAGGTAGTCTTGTCTGATGTCAACAATAGGTCATGCCGTGATTGACACGAGATATTAATATTGAAGGTACAGCTATATTTCATACTAGCACTTCGCCCGCGACTTCGTCCGCGCGGATTTAGTAGGTAGGTACTCCACAACCTTCAACACCCCTTCTACCCCCTTTTTTTTCCAAGTAAATAAATGCAAGCAATAATGACCTCCCCAAAAATATTCATCACCCGTTTCGCCCCTTTAGGGGTTTATTTTATCGAATTCATTATTGCCGTGTTTCAACTTCTTCGGACCAAGCATTAAGATTCTCCCCAGTTCGCTCAAACCTCAACATTTTTCTTACTTATAGCATTTTTATACCCATTGTAACTTTTAAAAGAAACATCCGATTCGAATTACTTAAAGTGTTATTTACATGTACATACTCAAGCTTCATTATCAAACTATTTAAATGGATAAGGATTAATATTATGATACCAATACATATCACCACTATTCAATTACACTGTTGTGTTTAATGAATAATTTGAACAAAAAGCGGTCATTGTGACTTAAACATTATAGTTATCCCGGACTATTTTATAAGTAATAAGAAGTACTTTAATCAGTACTGTAGCACATTATTTTTATGTATTATCAATAGTTTTCTAAGCGCACGCCAAATAATGAATTTATTAGGAAAAGTGTTAGTACTTTGGGTTACATTATTGTAATGTTTGTAGAGATCTCTATTTTATTTAAATAATATACAGACATATGTTTTAAGTCAAGAATGTAGCTATCTACTGGCGAAATAATTTTTAAAATCGTTTTAAGAGTTTTTGCGCCAAATCGTAACAAACAAACAAATATTTCCTCCTTATAATATTATTAATTTAGATTAGATTTAGATCAGGATCAGAATACTCAGCAAGAGTAACATATTCTATAATTTAAAATTAAATACACACACTTTGACTTTGATAAAGTTTAATGTGTTTTAATGATCATGTAATATAATGGTAAATTATTATAATATAAAGGAAAACTTGTAACATTGATTTCAAATAATCACACTTATCCATTACAGATGGCTGCTTCATAACGTTCCGTTAATACGGCGCATCGAGAAAAATAACTTGACGATACTCTTTGAGGCAAAACGTGCTTTCATGCTATCGAAGTGGCTGAATCTGACCCGAGTGATACAGCCTGAACCTTTTCCCCAGAGTAACAAAGCTATGGTCATGATGAAGCTGGACAGAGAGCTGGCGAGGTTAAAGGGCCACGTCCTCGACATAAGGGACGTCCTCTTCAATGGCGTTCATCACAAGTACAAAAAGAACCTATACGCCAAATTAAGACAAAGGGAATACTACAAGGATTTCATCGAAAAGGAGCATGAGACGATTAATAAGCAATTGGCTCCGTTCCTAAACGCTAATGAAACTGATTTAGAGGGTCCGGAAGAAATTTTGTTAATAGACGCAACTGATTCTGATAGTGAAAAATCTTACGAAGAGTATTTCTGATAGAATTATTGTTTCTTAGCATTATTACAATTATCAAAATAGTTGGATAGCCCCATGTTTTATTTTCCTTGATACTTTTACTTAGTACAGCGTGACTTATGCAACTAAGAATGTCTGCAAATGTGCTATTACAAAACGTTTTAGATTTTCCTTCAGAATGTAAAAAAATCCCATTTATTGTTGGTAAGGTATAATAGTTTGTACTTTCGACAGTTTTAAAATTCTTTACTTACTTTACGTACTTAGCAGTTTGCTCTATCGAAAAATATTTTATTGTTACTCAAAAACAAAGGTTAGCAAAATCTTTACCAATGTCTCGATAATACAAAACTAAAAAAAAATTATAGACTATCCATTTTATGATAAATCAAATTGAGTGACAATAGTCCTATCGTAGGAGTGTTTTAGCGGCATTTTTTTGAGTGAAGTTCAGCGGCTGTTTTGATTATTCGCAAATTGATTGCAAGTTATTATTTTGGCGTAAAATTGGTAGGTATAGTTTTGTTTCTCAAGTATCCACGCAACTGGGCAATATATGAAAAAATAGAAACAAGCGCGGTCTCAGTGTGGAGCTGAGAATTTTACTGTAGTACTACGCGTGAAAAGTATTTTCACGCAAAACAGAACCCTGAACCTCTTCCTAAAATAAAAGTAGTCTAAGTTACTCCCTAATCAGCTAACTTTTTTTATTTCGATGGGAAATTATCAACTGACTCCCCTCTCTCTGGGCGGAGCGGGAGTGAGAGGTAGTGTTACACTCTTACTGGCGAAAACCCACCCGTGTTCCTTCAAATGCCTATTGCGTTCTAGGGCCACGGGAACTCTTTCGAACAACCTCCGGCAGATATATCAGCTACCTGCTAGTGAAAGTCCCGTCAAAGTTGGTCCAGTCCTTTCAGAGATTAGCTGTTAAAAACTATATTTGCTGACAAATACTCAAAAAAGCTAAAATAGGATCTCACTCGAGTTGTCGACCAGGTCGTAGACTATTACTATGACAAATCAGTCGTTAAAATATGATAGAATTATTTTACAACATTCTGAAAATCAGCACCCAGACTAAAAAAAATATATTTAATGGCATTTGCACCTTCTACCTGAAAATCAGCCGTTCGCCCAAGCTAGCAGGTATGCGTATGTTAAGTGTACATTCTAACACTACTCTATCCCACATATTTTGTAAGTGAGAAAATAAGGGAGGTCTGGGAGCTCTGGGATATTAGGTAGCCCATTGACAAAATACTTAGTGGGTAAAGCAGCTATGCTTATTCTATCAGGCACGCATAAAATAAATACAGCTTCACTGAGTTATTAAAATAGTCTAGATTTATATATACTAGGTTTAAACTTTCAGCAGTCACAGCGACATTTATGAAGATTAGGTGCACGTTCTCGGAAAATGAGCACACGCACACTTTGTGTTGACAGGAATGGTTGCCTTCAATTTTCACATACATTTCAAGAAGCGGGTGCTCATGGCTAAGTAATGACAGCCACTCGGGTCGATCTTCAAGGTTAAGCAACGTTTGCCGAGGTCAATCTGTGGATGGGTGACCGTCTATTACACATCAAGACTCCTCCATGCTTTGGAAAGCAAGTAAAGCTCTTAGTTCTGCCGTGGTAGGTATTTGACTGTGGTTACGTGTGGACAAAAGCTAGAGAATCGGACCTGTCTTGCCAAGGCATTGTGTTCGTTACTGGGTTTTGGGGGGCTGATAACTCGTTTTCAGTTGTATCCGGTTAGATTGGAAGCCGAACCCAACACGGCTAGGCAGATTGAGCTTCCGATAAACGAGAGGGTGAGTCCCTCTCGTTTCCCTGAAATTCGAACCTAACAGTAATTTTGTGAGAGTCAAAATTTCATGTTTCAAATACAACATTTATTTCCTGGTGTTGATTTAAGATTTAAGCTATTAAAAGGTTGGTAATTAGTGCAACAATAGGGATGTTGCCTGGGTTAAAAAAATATGATTATATTTAGTCCGTCAGTTAGATTATCGAAAATTATTGGATACGTATTTTTTATTTTATCAAATCAGAAAAAAAATTACGATGATAAAACGCATCAAAGATAAGGAGTGGGAGCTTGTAACATCACTTTCCAGTAAAATGTGTACTGGTAAGTGACGTCACACGAGTTTTAACGCACTCTATCGTTTTCATGTTTTGTTTACGTGACAAAAGGAAAAATACTTGCCCAACATTTTTGGACTGATAACTTCTTATGGGAGGGTAAACCGCTTCGTAACGTAACGCGTTACGGCGCCAGTCTGTCTGGCTTCCCTTTCTCTCACGCATTCGGCAGCGGTAGGCGGGCTCTTCCTCTCTCACTCTAACCCACAGCCCTAATCGTATTTCGGACAGATGCTTCCCATATTAAATAGTTCAACTTAGATTAGTTTAAGTTATCACTTCTGTCGGGCGTCCCAAGACGCACACGTTTTTTTTAAATCTATCTGACGGCCTAATTAGATTTTTTTAGTGAAATACCCTATTGTTGTCGATTGAAATGTATTTCAGCCGGTCTATTCTATCAACATCTCACTGAGTTTACTAAAGTGTAGTGAGCCTGAAGTGAACTGTCATTCCATCTTGTTTGTATGGATTGACAGCTCACTTCATGTTCACTTCACCTAAGCTTACACGGTGAGATGTTAACAGAATCGCACTGCAGTACTTATATAACAGTTGTTAATGGCACTAAAGATCTTTGTTGTTTTAATGTATTTTTTCTTATTTTAACGTGTTCTAAGTATAGGTAGTTTTTTCTAACTTTTATATTGTGTAATTTAGTTGTTTAGCTTATTGCCTGCTGCGGCCCTATAGTCGTAAAGTGGGACACAAATATGGCTAAATGTTACTATCCATATGGATAGTAACATTTAGCCACATTTAGGAAGTTCTTATGTAAGCACCTAGATTATAAGTGCTCACCAAAGTAGTAGCAATATTTTAAATGACAAGACATTGTGATAAATAATTCAGTACCCATTTATAAAATTACTCGATTTGAACTTTACACACGAACACGAATAGGTACTTGTAGGTAGGTACATGTAGGTGTGTTTCTATTTGTATCAGGTACTTACAACGCGATGCTACCATTCGTATTAAAAAGGTAGGCAGGTATACCTAACTTCTGGAAATAATTGCGGAAGTACCTATACTTACCTTAAAAATGGGTAGAAAAAACCGGCTCAGTGCGAGTCGGACTTGCACATGAAGGGTTCCGTACCATCGTACATGATTTAATACTATGTAATGAAGGCTTCAAAAATCTCCAAAAACACGAATTTTGTATGGGGTCATCTATTTTTTGGAGATTTTTTAACTGTGATTTTATTTTACTTTTTTCAGCGTATTTAGCAATAAAAACAGTGTGAGCATTTCAAGCGTCTACCCGTTGCCATTATTAAGATCGAGCAAAAAACGCCAATTAAATACCATTTCATGTTATTATTTGTTATAGCGGCAATAGAAATACACACTTAAGTTTCAACTGTCTACCCATATTCCGGTTCGTGAGATACAGCCCGCCGACAGACAGACGGACGGACGGACGAACCGTGAAAGCTTAATAATAGGGTTCCGTTGGTTACCCTTCGGGTACTGAATTTTAAAAAGAGGAGAAAAATAAATAACACTTTGATATTTTAAAATTTTATTTTTGAATACTTTTAAGCTACCACAAAAGTAATATTTACTTACGGGTACAGAAAATCGTTGATTTTTGGTTATAATTCATGAAATGTTGTTTAGCATTAATACAGGATCACTGTTTCTATTACATATAGAGATATTTTTCTGTTCACGCTTTAATTGCGTTAAGATAGTTAGATATATTAATTTTATCACTACTATTTTGATTATATGCGATTATATTGATTATATTAAAAACCGTATTATCATACCAATTGAATGAAATAAATTAAATTAAAATTTTAACAAGAATCATCAAAAGCAAAACGCATTTTTCGCAGACAGTCTTTTTCGATAACAGAAATTGTGCAATAATCTCGTAAATGTAACGAAACAAAATTGAAAACATAATTAGGTAATAAATAAGTTTGTCCCACCCGCCCCGCTCCCTCTTGTTAGGTGTTATCGAACAAGTCTCTCAAAGCATTTCATGCTTCTTATGAAAGAGTCTTACAATCTAATCGCTTATATTATCATTTACACTCCCTTGACTAAATCCGACATGCATGCGAAACATAATATGGCATCTTTTGCCCAATAAAATTATATTTACAAATTTTACCTTTACCTACTTCTTTACTTAGAAAAAATACATAAATAAACTTATAAAAATAGGTACCAAGAGTCTGCGCCCGAGCTAGTTCGGATGTTCTAGAGTGACTCACTGACTTCTTACACTTTTTCAAGATGTTCAACATTCAAATAAATAGGTACGTTATGCAGTATCACCCAAGTCTACAATATTTTACACTTTTTTTAAATTAATCTGATCATTACAATTTGCTTTTGGAATGCGTAATATTTAACCCATTACAATAAACCAATGAACGTTTTAATAAAATTGAATGTTTTAAATAAATTAAATCATCAGACTGAAATCAGACAAACTATAAGACAAAACATCTGTAAAGTAATACTGTCTATGAAACTAATCAATCTAATGAAATAAAAATACCCTCACTTAAATTGAAATCTTTGGTATGATTGAAAAGTGAATAACGTTAATATTATTAGATAATTATTATGAATCGTTATGATATTAACTACGTGATTAAGAAGCTCTGGTGTAAGCTTTACGTGTTTAAGAGCATCCAGGTCGGCGGGCCATGCGCATCTCGCTGGTGGCCACGGCGATCCATTCATTGCGCACGGCATCGAACCAGGTCAGGCCCAGCGTGTACTTGCCGTTGATGTTTACGTGCTGGCAGTGTGAAAACCACCACCCACCTTCGTAGTTGCCGGCACAGTGGGTGTTGGAGATGTCACGGTCCCGGTCGATCGCAGAGAATTCCATATGGTTCTGGTACTCGAAAGCATCGCTAGCATTTCCCTTGAACCCACCGACTTCCAGAACGTATCCAGCATCAGCACTACCGACGTAGAAGTGCTCATATTCAGCGTACCAGAATCCGCCATAGATGTCGCTCATGTCGATACGCATGGAGGAGCAGTTGTCAGCAGTTAGTTGGTGCATGGATTCCAGTCCGAGCCAGTATTCAGCGGAAGGGTCGCCAAAGCCATGGACGTATTCGGCGAACTTCCTGTTGAACTCGACGGAGCCATTGAACCGGCGCTGAATGAGAGTGCTGCCGTTGATGCACCAGGTGTCGAACGGAGCCCGTCCGGGGTGGATGAGGTAGACGCCTGCGGGACCGGAAATGCTAGAGCAGTCCCTAGGGAGCTGGTTGACCAAGTCCTCGTACTCACGTTGAACGGGTAGCAGCTCCTTAACTTCGCCCATCAGTTCCGGGAGAGGGATGGTTTCCGTCTGGTTCATCTCTCGGTTAGCCTCGCTCTGCGCCAGAATAAGTGGCACGTTAGACACTATTACACGTAGACAATCATCGAATGCAGCAAGAAAAACAGTCAGTCAACCAAGTAAAAACAAAACGGGGACTAAATTATTTACCTAAATTGCATTGTTTTTTATTCAAAAACGTATTTACTTGACCTACACAACTAAGTGGTCGAATCAAGAAACAAGTTGAATTGCAAATACATTTAGATCCTATTACCTTTTTAATTTAACTTAAATGGCCTGCACACGCAATCAGATAGCCTTGTGTTCAGTTCAGTTAATAATAAATGAAGGAGAGTAAATCAGGCACGTATAGCGCAACCATGAACTTTGTTTGCTCCTACATGCCAAAATACCTATCCAGACTAGCTTCGGTTTACCTTATTTCTAAAAAGTACGTGCTGTGCAAGCTATGCCTTCAGAAAAGTCAGTTTAAACTGATGTTTTTTAAAAATTTATTGGTCTGCAAATTCTTTAGAAACAATTCTCACTCAAGTTTAAAACTACTATTGAAATCGAATCAAAAGTTTTTGACTAGCTTATGTGCTCCTTCGGTGATCTGCAATTATATGATAAATCTACCTTCAGAATGTGGTCGTTGAGCCGGTAGAAGTGCTGACGGGACCTAGCTTCCAGTTCATCCACGGAGTCGTTAATCTGCTTCATAAGAAGCCGGTCCATTTCAGCACGGTCGATAGCATTGCTCACGCTGACGGCAATAGCCTTCACCGACTGACGCAGATTCTCTTGGTCTTCCTTGAAGTACGACGATGCAGCGTTCAACTAAACATAAAGAAAAATCTATGTAAAGAACGACTCTATCAATAAAGACTGCTTAAATCTAGGATAGTGTAAATACAACTGTAAAGCCAATAATAAGTTTTGAACAAGTTAATTAGCATCCTATTGTTAGTTTACCCCAACAGTCATACCGATATCGGTAAAGTAGCCAAGTATTATTGTTTTGCCGATGTTCCCACCACAAGATAACGCACTAACAATGGTCTTACCTGAGCGAAATTAACGTCCAACTTGGAAATCTCCTTTCTGAATTCGGGAATGGTTTTGTCGGCTTTATTCTCAATGCTTTCGACATCTTCGCGGAGCTCGAGGATGGAGGCGTGCACTTTGTCGAAGTCGGAAACCTTCTGGGTGGTGTTCTTCAGGTGGTCGCTGAGGACTTTGTGTTCCAGCTCGAGGAATTCCACTTTGGCGGATAGCAGGTTCCAGTTAGGCTCTTCAAAGCGGTCCATGCGGCGTTGAACATCGAGCACCTGGGTCTGCAGACTCTGTTGAAGCTCATCCAGCTGGTCCTGGCTGTGAGCCAGGCGCGAGATCTGAGCGTGGACCATCTTGTTGTGGCGGTACTTGTGGTTGTGCTGAGGAGTCAGGGGACCAGCTCGGTTCTCATGGGGTTCCAGGAGGATGTCGTTTTCCAAATTCATCTCAGCGACCTGCTTGACTTTTATCTGCGTCAACGAGAAAAACATAGTTAATAATGGTAGAAAAGTAACTACTGTTTTAAAAATAGACTATAGTGTGTTAAGTCGATACCATTTATGCCGATTACTTAACATTGTATTAGAAGCACGACTATTACTTATTCATAACTACTTATACCGTCCACTAAGCTACCGCTCGAGCTGGCAGCTATATAAATATATAATCACTAATGTATTAATGAGCCAAGTCTATTGTGAGAACAATCGACTTCTGTGCAGCTAATTACCACAATTAGCAGGTAAGCAGTTTCGCGATGTTAGCAAGCTGCTTTTGTAGTACCTACTATATTCAATCAATGAAAACGTTAATTTTATTAATCATACTATTGCTCCACCTCTAAAAATTGCAGATAAAGAGTAAAGTCGGTTAAGTGTTCATGCAGACATTAATATCCGTGTCGGCTTAATCAACCGTTTAATTAGCTGCCTAGCCTTTTCATCGAACTAAAAAATCCGCGGGAGCTAAGTTCGCTCGCTTCACTCGCTCACTCTAGCCCGCGTCATACCATTCGAACCTAACCTATCCGTGTCGGAGTGCCCTATGCTCCTCTACTTGGCTAGGCAAGTTATTAAATGCCAAGATGTCACTTGGGCCGCTGATTAAACATCGCCGTTCAATGAAAGGGCTAGGCAGCCAATTAAATGGCGGCTTAAATAGTTGGCAGCGACATCTCCATCACGTAATGAATCATTACGAAACTACTAATTGAAAGCTGGCTAATTGATTCGAAAATATAACCACGCAACAAGGATATGAATAAAACATTTAACGAAAAAAAACTTCAAACGACATTCCAATTAGCCCACGCATAAATATCTTCATTTATCCGAAAACATTTATTCGTGAAAATCAAATTCAGTTCAATCAGAAAATGTTGCGAGTACTTAATCAAAGTTTGCATAATTTTATTTAATCAATATATAAATACTTTATTATCTATGAAACGCTTCGTTATTAAATTACTAAGCTGATGATTTGATTTTAGATTATATTTTGAGCTTTGAATAAGTGTCACCGAAATAGAAGATGAGATATAGTGTAGTATCCGTAGCAGATGGCATATGAATCGGCGATATCAGTGAAGAAACTGCGCATCCACTGTGGCGGAGCTTCTGCTTTAGCCTACTCTGCGGTCAACTGTAGGAGGTAGGTGGTGTTGGGCTTACAAAGACCCGTACAAGAGCAAAACTCGTTGGCTGGGGTGGTGTTTGTGGTTGAATAATACAAGTACTCCATCAGATTTCTAAGGTTCAGGTAAACACCCGATTATTAAACTTTGCTGCGACGGGTGTAAGAGCCTGCCTGTGGTTAGTTTCAGTGAACTTAAAGCCTTATTAATACACATGCTTCATGTACACTTCTGGACACATCTATTGGCCCATCTTGTATTTTCAGTTTCGTTTGGTCCTAGCTCAAATTTTATATTAGGTCGAGCAAAAAGTTTTTATGAACCTGGCACATTCACAATTTCATTCAATAGTCTTTTTTTAATTTCGAACACAGAATTTAAAGAAACAAAAGACAATTTGGAGCCTGTTTGTTGATATCAAACAATCGAATACTATGAAAACTTGGTTTTATTGGTTTACTTGGATTTAATTCTTGAAAAAGTGATTGATATCTTTGGTTTTGCAACAAACATTACTTATTCTTAACATTAAGGTGAGGTTCTATCAATAATCTATGGATACTTCACCTGAAGTCGCCGCCCAAGCTGTGGCACTTATTCAGGCCGGACACAGCCAAAGAAACGTGAGTGCTCAACTTAATTTAAGTCGATCTGCGGTCCGAAATGTTTATCGGAGGTACCTAGAGACTGGCGGCTTTGTTCGTCGCCAAGGAAGGCCACGATCTCGGGTCACAACTGAAAGGCAGGATCGATTCATCGTGACGACCAGCTTGAGAAATCGTCACCTTACCTCCATTGAGATACAAAACCAACTTCGCGACTTCCACGGAGTATCTGTGAGCGCTCGAACTGTTCGGAGAAGGTTAAAAGAACGCGATATGGTACCACACAAGCCAGCTAATGGGCCCAAACTAACGCGAGCCCACCGAACAGCGCGCCTTCATTTCGCACGCAGTCATTTAAATTGGACACAGCAAGATTGGAGCCGTGTACTCTTTTCTGATGAGTCTAAAATTGTGTTACATGGCAATGATGGAAGGAAGAAGGTCTACCGACGTAAGGGAGAGCGTTTCGCACAATGCTGCTTTGAAGAGAGGGTTGCTTATGGCGGTGGCTCATGGACTGTCTGGGGCGGTATATCCGCGAGCGGCAAAACTCAACTTGAGGTTGTTACAGGACCACGGCTGCCAACATTAAATGCTGAAAGGTACATTCGTGAGTGCTTAGAACCTCACGTGATACCATACGCGGACTATGTGGGCCCAAATTTCCTTTTTATGCATGATAATGCAAGAGCCCATGCGGCCGGCATCGTCAGGGAATATCTTCGGGATGTGAACATCACAGTTATGGACTGGCCAGCCAGAAGCCCAGACATGAACCCCATTGAGCACATGTGGGACGAGCTAAAAAGACGTGTTAGGGCTCGTCAGCCAGTTGCCCAGACGATGCAGGAGTTGAAAACTGCCATAGAAGAGGAATGGGAGATGATCCCTCAAAATTGCATAGAGCGGTTGATAAACTCTATGCCTAATCGTATGAGAGCTGTGGTAGATGCCCATGGAGGCAACACGCGTTATTAAATTAAACCTTTATTTGATAAAACATGTTTTTTATTCAAAAATCAATTGCCTTTAACAAGGCGCATATCCGACTTGTTAGGCGTAGCTCCATGTCGTATGGTATTCTGAATTCAAATTTAAAACAATACGATCGAAAAAGATGGTAAAATGTATCAGGTTTAAAACTGCATCAACAGTTTTTGTTCAATCTAGCAATCATATTTCGGTAGGGGCCATCGAAACCTAAACTCTAAGGTGGGCCAATAGATGTGTCCAGAAGTGTATATAAGCACGTCACTACACGTTCTGTAAACTCTAGGTATAAGGATACTCGTGTTCATAATTTAATTATTGTACAGGTATTTCATTATTCCATGCGGATACACCTGGCAATGGCAACTAATTTACTTGAATCAATTTTTATTAAGGTTTATTAACACTTTATATTTTAACAATGTAAATGCGTAGTTGCTCGCTAAAGAGATAACAATATTTTTATAAAAAACCTCAGAGGAAACCAAGACAGAAAATTTTAAGGAGCTTTATTCCGAATTGGAGACCGTAGGCAATGGAGTAAACCAGTAAGTAACATTTATCCCACCAAAAACATAAATGTGAAAATGGCAGCCAAGTTCAATGTTAATAATATACGTGATAGTCGACTTCAGCAACAAAAGAATTGAGATCCAAATGGGTGCTCTTACTTTCACATTTATGTTTTTGATGGGATATCATTACTTTTTGTAAAGAAACTATTATTATTCATCTTTCAACACATACCCCAGCGTTCCCGCGCGTGGTCCTATCGTTTTGCCCAAAATATAAGTAGCAAGATTGCATAAGAATGTATTCCGCTCGTATAACACAAATGTTACAATTGTTTGCAACGACGTCAGACCGCTGAGCCAGCTGCGCTGCCAGGAGCAGTTTGTTTTTAGCGGCTGTCTATTTTATAAATAATTCGTAAATTCGTAAGTATAAAAACAATTTTTCTTCATAGAACTTATTCTCCTGCGAAAAAGAAAGCAGAAATGTTTGCTCTTATAAATTTGAAAGGCGCTAAGTGTTACCTAACCAAATCGAATGATCGGAATATATCAAATCTTTTTGCTTTTATTTCCTTTGTATACACACAGCTGGATACCAAATTTGAACTTTGCAGATCATCTGGATGTGGGTTAGGTTTTTGTGTGATCTATAAGTCAGTGAGTGAGTCAGTCATAAAAAATGCTGGTTTTTAAACGTTTATATATCAAAACTGGAATTGGGATTGCTAAGATGTTTTAATATGTGCCAAATTTCAAGGTTTCGAGTTGTGAAGGGGTCAAAAGGAGCTCGAACTGGTTCGTGTAATATTACACACGGCCCTCCAGTTCCTTTTTCTTCGAACTTGGTTGCACCCTGCCATGTGCCTAGATGAATATTTCCGCAAACTAGGTAAACATTTCATACCTACCTAACTTACTCGTAGCCGGGACTCGTCTATAAAGGGGCACGTAGTGATTGTTACGATTAGATTATTTATTAACGCGCTAAGCACGTTACCTCGTCAATGTCTAGTTTTAATTAAACTCCCCACGAATCAAAGCGCGGGAGCCGGTTCCACGCGGCCCACAACGAAATCACTTTCAAAGGATCGCACAAAAATTGCAATATTATCTATTCAGTGTGTCAAGTCGACTCACAAATATTTATATTAGGATATTTCGCCTTGTAATCCACTTTGCTCCTCTAACAAAAACATGCATGAAAAATTCAACGAGAACAGGTAAAATTGTAAAGGAGATGGAATGGCAGACAAAAAGGGAGAGACAGAATGCTAATGAAGATTGTGACGGGTTGCGATGCGGCAACAGAGCGACGCGACACCCAGAATATTCATACCTTCGACCAAGTTTTTTCTTCACTGATTTTCACGTGACTCTTAAAGTTCAGCTCTTAAAGCCTATATTGTAGTTTCTGCCATTTGCACTAACATACTTGCTATTAGAGTCAGCTCGTAACGAAAGATTTCGCATGCAAAACTTCACGAGAATATTCAAACTCAGCGTAGGCCGTATACGGTACACAGCTCCAGTACCTACCCCTTTAGCTTTGCATTCACTAATGTTTACCATCGTGCGAAAGAATAAGGTCATGAGAAAATGTTAAGTAGTGGTTTTTGCCATGTTCGGTGTAAGACCCGAATTTAGTTGAAAATCTTTTTAAACAGAAGTCCTCTCAGCTCTATAGTTTATATGAGCCTTTATGTACGAGTGTTTTTACTTAAACATTAAATTAAATCTTAAATTCTATTTTATTTAAACTAAACTGGAAAGAAAGAACTTTTATTGGCTTTAGCTCTTTTGACTCGCGTTGAATACTATTCTTATGAATGCGCGCACTTCAGAATATCACGGAACTTTTATTATTTTAGCTCGAGCAGCTCGACTGTAACTTTCGTTCAAATTGCAAGTGAAAACAATAAACTCTTTATGCATAAGATGAGTAATGCAATTTAAATTGAGTGACCGTTGCCATCTGCTCGGAATACTCGGCGGGTGTAATTAACGTGGACCGCCAGAACAGGTTTCACCAGGAGGCAGGAGCTTGTCTCAATCCTGCCGCCTGCGCGCCGCGCCTTGTGTCTCGCGCCGTCTGTCCACTACTTCAATATAGTGTGCGCTTGTTCATTCAGGCACTATTTCGTTCCTCTTACAACGTTTACCTCTACTTAATTTTGCTGGGAACTTCTACACGACGCAGTTACCCTGGAGGATTAACCAAAGTTTTATTACCGCTCTGCTCAATGCGTCCATTTTGTTTAATGACATAGCCTGAGAGACGAGAGGACACTTGTTATATAACAGCTATTATTTTTTCATTAGTGTAGATAAAATTGTAATCTTCGTTTTTTTAGTAATGAAGAAACGTCTACCTTTTTTAGGATCTTTTAGGAGTTGTTCGATGTTCTTTCTTACATCCATTGTTCTGTGTTATTGTTTTTCTTTCGCTGGGACCAGGCTGAGTTATAATGAAAAAGTGGCAATTTTATGCGGCTCATTAAATTACAGTGGTCCGTTTTAGGTAATTATCACCCAGCAGACACATGTCTTGGTAAACACTGTAGCATTACTTCCGTGATGTTTTTTTATGGAGGTATTAAAGGTGCGTGCGACACGATGTTATGTTGAAAGCTGCTACCGATCTACACTTTGGGCATAAAATAATATACGGCCTATTTTGGTCATCGAGTGGTGGGCAGGATAATGGAAACCTCCTCACTTAAGAACGCATGACACCTGGTATGACCGGCACTCGCCGCTCGCCGCTCGCCCGGGCGTAGGGCTGCCTAGTTTGTAATTTGTATTTTGAGCACATTACGTTTAGCAGATGGAAATACTGACAGTTATAATTTTTTAAACAGTTTATATAAAGTTACTATTAACGTGGTTTTACTACTTAAATTGTCTTATTATTATTTTAGCCAGGTTTGTGCAAATGCTTGCATTAGGTTTTAATAAACAGAGTGCCTATTCTACTAATTTTCAAGCAACGTTCGCATTTGCATTTCAGGCGCAATATGTCAAAAATGTATGAAACAATTGATTTTTTTACCAATTGCGACTGAGATGGAAATGCGAACGTTGCTTATTTTTTTTTAAATTAACTCTCTGATGTGCAATCATGTGCAATGGAAATTGTATGCACACTGCAGCATTGTAAACTCTGCTTTATTACTTTGGCGAAAAATAAATCCTTCTTGCAAGATACTTTTTGTATCTTTGTTGTCGAGAATGTTTTTTCTTTTAAAAAGTTATTTGAAATTTGGAAGTTTACTGTTGTCAATCGAAAAATCGAAAAAAAATGAATTCAATTTCAAAGAAACACTTGGTCGTTCTGTTGATTTTTGCCAGATAATTCGAAATATTTTTTTTTGTCTTAGAAACTAGATTGTCTTATTTTGGTCCGAGCTACTGGCTTACGAACCGGTGACCCCTTGGAGAACCGGGACTCTCCTCCTCTCCTCTGGTAATCATTACTTTCTTTGTATAAAAATTCTGCTGGAAAGCTATGGCGTGAACGCCATAGCTTTCCAGCAGAATTTTTATTATATATTATATTTTATTTTTATTATATATTTTTATTACTTCATATTTCATCAACCTAGATTAATGAAGAATCGGTTCTCCCCCTTACTTTAACCTTACTCATATCTATTCTAGTCCTAAAATGTATTGCAGGTTTTTTATTCTTACTTTTTCGCTCGATACCTTTTGTTTGTAGGACACCGATCAAAATTACATTTTATTTGAGAAATACATAAAAACGACTATCAATTGTTTATGTCTTCTAGGCATATTGTATTCCGCAAAGTGCTCATATTCTATATATTATTTTTCAACGCTTCAAGATTGTTAGGGATCAACGGCCAAATTGATAAAAGGCACTGATTTAAAGCGGAAGTTGAATATTGTAGAATCCGTAAGGTAAAAATTACAAAATGCATGTTTATTAACAAGTTCAGCAGTAAAAACTGAGCAGTAAACTACATAGAAATGATTCGTAAAACATATTTAAATGGGCAGTTAAATAAATATTGAGCAGTAATATGACTGAATGGGCAGTTATTAGTGGGCAGTTTAAAAAACGTCGTTAATAAATCTCCTACTAAACAGTTTTGAAAAAATGAGGCGGCAAAATGTATCCCCTGTTTATTTTAGCGTGTAAAGTAAAAAACTCACCCCTCTCTGACCTCATGATTTTAAAATAGAAATCTCTCTGTCGTATATGACGGTCTGTCAAACCGCGCTGGCATCGCTCGCAATTTATTATAACACTCTTTAGCGTCCGCCCCCAACTCCGCTGGCCTTCGGCCTACGCTCCAGTGTCCCCAAGTCGGGGTGGGAAAAAGTCGGATTTAAGAAAAAGTATAATAAACGTCGGTCATGCGCTGCGGTGAGTGTCACCTATGCACCAATCAAAGTGATGTTCGGGTGTTACCGCTCACCGTGAAATGCCCAAATTATTTATCTAACTGCCCATTCCATAATTTTACTGGCCATTCATTTATTACACTGCTTGAATAATCTTTGAACCTGAATTGTAGGATAAAATACCGCTAATTTTATTTTTGATTACTACACACGTTTTACCACTGTAGTAATTTACCAACCACCAGAAAATTAAACATCTGGCCATACATTTTTTCAACTGATTATAATAACATCCCTTATGTTTGTAAAAATTATAACCCTTGATAAAATATCAAACTGTAAAGTTTGCTAAGCAAAGCAAAAAATACATATTAATGATCGTGGTTATGTAACTCACAAAACTTCAAATGTAATTTACAATAGAGACTTTCTATTCTATACAATTACTTGATCCCAGCATTTGCATTCTCCTCCAGCTTTTAACCCTGGCCGACTGTCAATGAATTTAGTTATTAATTCAATGCAAAGTACGTAGTTGACAATAAACGAATTATTTATCGCCGAAAATTTAAGTATTCTGCTCGCCTCTGAACGCTGAGAAATTGGTTTTAATTGAGGAACGTACGGAACTATGATGGAATTAATTACTATAAGCTTAATTGATAAAATTTAGTGAACACACAGACAGACACACACAGTGCCCGCTTCCGATAGATACATAATATGAAGTAGGTAGTTAGTATAATGATACAATACCATTGTAAATATTTCAATTAATTAAATCCATGGCTGATAACTTTAAAGGTTTTCCGAAATGAAAATATTTTTTGTTAAATTTAATACTCTTAACATTTTAAGCTGCTTAATTGAATGACAAACAAGTGTCCGAAACATTCAATATTAATTAATACAGTATTGATGGGGTAAAGAGAAAAATATTATAAGATAAAATCGCTCATAGGTTCGCGTCTTCTACAACATCGTCCGAACAATATTTAAGGGTGATTTGAATATTCTTGACACAGTTTCTCCCAAGATGTCGCATGCCCATAAATTTAATGGGTCCTCGTAACGTTTTGTACTGATTGCGTCTTGGAAGAGTGCACTTGTAAAATGGAATATTCGTTTGGATCGCAAGGAAGAATATCTTTCGACAATTATTGGACTTGCACATCAATCTTATTTAAATTGGTTCTTATCAGAAATTGTATTGACAAAGAGTCGTTACAGCAGCCTGTAAGATAAAACCACCATTTAACTCATAGATCGAACAGTATAGATTTAAAAAAAAGTTGTGTAAGTTTTGGTGTTCCATAAACTGTTAATATTCTATCTATCTATCTACCTGCCTGTTCCGCTGCTAAGTTGGGGTCAGCGTCCACCCCGCCCAAATAACCTCCCAACTCAATTACCGAGTAAAATCAATCTAGCAAAATATTGGGGTAGGTCGGAGCACCGTACCAACCTACTCATACCGTACAACAATAACAAGACAATAACGTACGCAATTTGCATGTTTTTCCATTATATTCTATTATGTCTGAATGGATCGTCAAATTACCAGTTGCTGAGCCATTACGTTGCAACAGGTTCCCACTGTGTTGGGTTGCAAACTGACAAAGAATAGTTTTGACTCGTCGCGGCTACATCCGGCCGCATTATGCACGTGAAACCGCTGACATGTGTAATTTGTATGAAAAAAAAAACATATCAATAGCATCGCCGGTGATTGGCTGTCCTTCAATGATGCGGAAGTGGGACCAGTTTGGCGAAGTTTTCTCATTTCGATTTGAAGGCTAACTTGCAGCTGTGTTCTTTGTTATTAGTAAGAGAATTAGCTATCTTATTATAGTGTGCATGGTTGCGATCAATGTAGGAACTAAATGAGGAACAAATACGCGTATTATATTTAATATAAAATTAACCTACTTTTAATTACATAATCTCACAATACTGAAATAGCTACTTTGACAAAGTCTTATTTAACAAAACATTCAGCTATCTATACCTAAATCAGGGGTATAATGAGTACGCTACAATTTTGTTGCAACGTTGATAAGTCGCTAACAAATAAAAGATTTATTTTGTTTTAGTGCAGTTTTGAACCAACTTTATTTTAAACGAGAAGGGGAACTTTTGTAGCTCGCTAATCTGTTTGCCGATGATGTGTAGGTGCGATAAACTTCAAGCTCGTTGAAATTTCGTTGCAATAAGAGCGTCGAAAAAGCATTCCACTTCATAGGTATTTTGTTGCCATAAATAATATCATCAATCAATTCAACGCACAGCCGACCCTACTGGTAGTAGAAAGCTGAAATTTGGCATATGTGCGCTCCTTGGGGATTGTAGGGGAGCACTACAAGGACATCCCGAAATTCCAACTGGAACGGGAAAAACGGGACATGCGCGTACGAAGTCGCGGGTAAAGGCTAGTTCAGTACAAAATTGTTTAATGAAACATTCAATGCATTAAGCTTTAAACCACTTTAAACCAAGTTGAAAATAAGCTATAGCAAAAGGCCAGTGACATGTTGAATTGAATTAACCGCGCCGGCCGTATCGAACGAGCACAAAATATTCACCACCTGCTAGACCGCCACAACCCATTAACTGGGTAACACGATACTTGGTAAAGTGAGAGCCAGATTTACTGGCTTCTGACATTCCGAAACGACTGCCAAAGATCTACAAATGACACTTGGGACCAACGGTTTAACGTGCTTTTCGAGGCACGGAGAAAACTAGGTATGTTAGAAAGAAGATGGTCACCCATCCATAGACCGACCTTGGTAAGCTTTGCTTAACCTCGAAGATCGGCCCGTGTGGCTCTTACTAGCCACGAGCAATGGCGGGATGAACACATGATTTGACTAAATTAAACTGGCTGACCGAGTCAGCATCCACCGAAATTCAATGCCCACCACGCCCTTAATATATCCAAAGAAACATTAACTAAGTTTGCAAGCACTTGAAAATTTTCTTTCTCAAAATTTAATATGAAAATGCTGGATGAAGTTAGGAAGCTTTCGCTTTTTCTTGGACGAATACATATAAATTATTCTTTATCTAACTAAACTCGAAATAGAAACGGCGGAATCCTTTCTTTACTGTTGTTTTATGTCCTCACTATATATGGCAATATTATTATTGCCCTGATTTAGTTTTCATGCTTTCTCGCTATTAGATCTATACAACACTTGTATTACTAGTTAAATCTTTATTTGTCTGCACTGTTTGTGTTATAGATTAACACCTTACACATAATTAAAACTCCAATTTCGCTCGATTCCTTTGATACCGACTCTTGTCTTAATAACAGAAATCTAAGCCCAGCCTATGCACATGTTACTTAGAATAATCCTACTAGATCGGCTGTTATACGAAACATTTGTTTACTTGGCACTGACTTTGCACACGTCAAGCGATAAAAAAGTGATCACTGGCTTTATTAACTAATTACTTGCAGTGATCGGATTTCGTGAGTAGGTACGTGTGAGGTCCCCCCACTTTTTGTGTCCTGCAGTGTACTCGAGTGGTTCCCATTCCCACAGGCTTTTCGGAGTTAGTTTCTCACGGCCTCCCTATACAAATTAAGTGGGTTGGACTACATTATAAGTAAATTGAATTAATATTAAATGGCAGCGAGGAAAGTTTGCTTACTCCGTGGCTAATACTTATTTTTTGTAATCATATTTTCATGTTGATTTTTTACTTTACAGGAAAAACGGTTGTTGATATTGTATCTTTATTGTTTATATAATATATTTTTCCATGTTTTTGTAAATCGTAACACTGAGGTGGCTGGTGTCATCTCAATGACTGATGCTCGGCTCCACATCACTAACACCGCAAGAGCTTTCTACTTAAAGGGTTCGAATATATTAAATCCATCTCATCACTTGATCCCTAATGAGTACAAAGAGCGATCAGTCAATTTTAAGGAATTTACTTTACATGGTGAGTAAACAGCCGTCAAGAAACTTTGCGCAAAGACCTTTTCGAAGTAAAGGTTTCCAATTTGTTTAAAGTGTATTTATATACATGTTGTGTAAGGTTCCAGTAAAGGTACCTTCCTCGTCCATTTGTGCCTTTGTAGTTCCACAGAGTATTGTGTGGAACGTGAACGAAAACCACGCGACGGTCTGTGTCATTCATGGTGCTTGCAATCACATGATGGCCTCCACGGCCACAACCGAATAAAAATACAGTGCAGTTTTGTTTCTTACTTTGTTTTTTTTTTATGCAAAGGCTTTGCGGTAATGCCTTAGGGGATTGTTTTGTATAGCCACACATAATTGAGACTTCAGAAAATTCGGACTCCTGACTCAATTTACCACATGTGACCATGAAGTGTCAAAACAAAGAAATATGTACCCTAAATTACTTTACTTTTATCAAAGACAAAGTTGTAAACAAAAGCTTCTTTCGTGTGATCGTTATTGACCTTGGAAAGGCATAACTTATGAAGAAACTTACTTCGCTGCTACGCCCGCTTGGACTACAAGGATGAAAACATTATATGTCCTAATCCAGGTGCTATCAAAATCCGTTCAGTGAAGACATGAAAACCAAACAGGGACACACAATCTCGCTTCTATAGCATTAGTAGATATGTATTGTGACTACATACAACGCAACTGCCTGCATAATCATAGCAATTAACGAGTGTAACGAGCGATAGTAATTCCTTTTGCGATTGCATAACAATTACTTAAACACAATTAGTCACTTGTGTGCAGGTACACAATACTCTTGACACGAGAGTTTCTCCCTTTAACCAGTTATATTAAATTAATTATTAACTTTTTCTTATTCTGCAGTTTCGGCATTTGAACCGTCGCAGCATCGCTCACTACGAAGCAGTGCCGCGTTATTACAACCAATAACATTCGTACATTAGCAAGTGAATTCACAATGCACGGGATAATTAAATAATTTCGGTGAGATTCATATCAGGCTCATGAGCGGGTCAAGTCGCATTCAGTTAGTGGCGACATGTAGCGAAGTTAAACACTGTACTCACTTACTTATAATCCCATTCTCAACAATCCTACTAATATTGTAAATGCGAAAGTTTGTGAGGATGGATGGATGGAGAAGATGAATGGTCCTTTCACGTATGAATGGATCTTGATGAAATTTGACTGGAATACCACAAAGAATACGTTTTTTTTGGGATAATTTCCGACTTTTACACGGGCGGAGCCGCGGGCGGCAGCTAGTTAGGTATATAATAAATGCGAAAGTGAGTTTGTTAATGTATTTTTTTGCAGAGATAGATGTGACTCTGGATACTGTTATAGACTACTTTAACGAGATTTAAGCTACGGACTAAAGCTATTATTAACGAAATATTTAGTAAGGTATAGGTTACAATAATATGTAGACCCTTTTTTACGACGTAATCGGTAGAAGTATTTCCCAACGTCACAATCATTTAAAAGCCTGAAAGCTTTGAAATGATTGTGACGTTGTGAATTAAGTTGGGTAGTAAGATTTAACACATTTCACTTATATATTTCTTTGACTACAAACAGAAGTAACGCGATTTACAATATTTAACCGTTAATTAACGTTTGCTTTTACATTTTCCAACAAATTTATCTCTTTAAATAAAGAGCTGCACTGAAATGTTTAAGTAAATGGTATTCGAATTGTTTTTATAACATTGCCATTACTCAGCCAAGCAAATTAGAAATTGAATATCGACACCTATTTTATTGTGCACAAGTATTAGTAACACAGTTAGTTACATTTATGCATTTAATCATATAATCTTTTTTTTTCATCAGAATCGGTAATTATCTGTCTGCTTTGTAAATTAGAAAAAACAAGAAAAGTATATATTAAACACAGCTTACTATTTACAGTAGGTATTTTATTTATTTTGCTATAAAGCAGTTCTGTTTGTATAAAGATTTTATTTACGCGTTTAGATTTCAGGACATATTTATCAATTAATATTGATTTATTTAACATGGCTCTTTTTGCCCTACCGCCAATATCCAGCAAAAACAAAGACAAAGGCCCGTATTCAAAATTTCAAGAATTAAAAAAAGCAAACTATTACTAATGCACATAGGTAGGTGAGTCAGATGTAGATATTCTGACTAGATTCCAACTACAACCAAATCATCACTAATTCAATAAAAAAATTGCCTGTCTAAAAAATCCAACACATTTTGAACTTTTAATGCTCTTGCTAAAACTCGTTAATTTCACGACAGCAGAATACTGCCAACAGCAACGTTCGTACAAGCACAACGGCGATCCCTCTCAATGGTCGGAGCGAGCTTCAAGATGTAATCACGCCGAACGACCATTACATGCCATCTCATCACTTATCTGGGCCTTTCGACTTGGATGCGCGCCAGTTTCCTCGGCCGTAGCACGTACGCTTATAATAATTGTGAGTAATTAGCACGCCGAGGCGATAACGACACTGTAGGTCGTAGTGATAAGAGATACGCAGACAGAACCGTGACATAATACGAGTATATGTTCTTTCTCGTCCTGTTACCTATACCCGACTGTTGATATTGCACTTCGAGGTTTAGAAAAAAGGGACGCAATACAAAACCGATTTAAAAAAAAAATGTCAATTTGCCCAAAACGGGCCAGGTCAACTACTACCTCATAATTCATTATACACAAGTGTAGGTGTTATTCACCAAGTGTAATTTAAGTTTACTTCCATTATCCAATCTAAAACTTTTCTACGAAATCGAGCCTTATGAGAAGGCTCTTGTGAATAATAAAATAAGCCGAAATTATCTTACAAATTTTGTAAACTAGCCGTTTCGTATTTCAGTAGAATTAAAATTTATTCATTTAAAGTATCATTGTTTCCTAGCCATTGCTTTGAACGGCGACGTTTATCCAGCGGCCTGAATGACAACCAGCCAACGCGTCTAATACAACACTAAATGAACGGGCTAGCTGGATATTTAATATTGGAAAAAAAATCTGATCTAAATTGGATCAACAATCAGTTTCAACACTGTTGCGCGGGCCTCCTATTTATGTATGCAAGGTTTTATGGAACCTAACATGAATGGCATGACGAGACCTAATTTCGCTCGCTTCGCTCGCTCACTCTAGCTCCTGTCATTCCATTCGTTAACGTAAACGTAACCTAATTTATCCGTGTCAGGGTGTCCTAAGCTCTCTGTGCCTATGTTCCGCTAATTAGCTAAGCAAGTCATTAAACGATATTAAACTAAGTCATTAAGATAGCTTTCCAATGAAATGCTGGTATGTCATTTGGGCCGCTGATTAAACGGCGATGTTCAATAGAACGGCTAGGCAGCCAATTAAACGGCTGACTAAGCGAGTTGGCTGCGACTGATACATAATGTATGATAGAGCTTTTGTTATATATTCAGGTGAAAGAACAAGCCATCTCGAAGTTTCAAGAAAGCTTAATTTAAACTGCCCTTTCAATGAAATTCTCAGTATCTAATATAAATTGATAGAAAAGTGCCCGATAACGTTAATTATACTTGGAAACAACTATTGACCTCATTTTGTTTTCATTAGAACTGTACCCACTTTTAGTTAAATACCTTTGAGGTGTTCAGTTGATTTTACAGCACGCTTAATTTATTTTACGATAAGTTTTACTAAAAACATTTAAGGATATTGAACTATGTAGGTAGCAATTAATTGAATTAGAAAGTGTTAGCTTGAATCTTCAAAGTATTTTATTGCATACTTATTTTCTCACACATGTGTAAGTTGAATTAAAACTGTTGGGTACTCGAAATGGCTTGGATAATACTGTTTAAGGTTCACAAAATGGCAGTTCTACAAGCCTCAACAAACACGCCGCCAGCGATTAGTACCATGTTTATGTTATGTGAACTTTTTCCACGCTGGCAACTCTCTAAATATATTCTAAATTCAAAAGCATATCGACCGGTAAAAAGTCGTGGGCGCAACGGTCACCGGTTGGCGGTTATAATCACCGACCGTGAACAGACATACCACCTGTTATTGCCCCTGTCCTACCAATAACGACCTCACTTCTTAATCATACAGTTTGAACCCTGTTACTAATTAATCAAGCAGTCTGTAACATTACGTTTTTAACAAAATATAGAATTTAAATATCAATTTCTTATTTTAATTGTTGAACATAAGTCAAGAGTGAGGAGCGAGTGTTTTTAGATAGCCTAGAACTCGACTCGTCAAAAGATCTCGATCGATGGTCAGGTGTAGGCAGAGACAAATTAATTTAGAGAAAATCTTTTCTTATAAATTACAATAGTTGACTGTAAGACCGGGGCCCTCTGAAGCTAAGCCAAATGCGCCTCAAATAAAATCGGACAGCAGTGTTGATAAATGAAAAAGCTTTTACTCAAATTCGTACGCCTTCATCTGCCACTAACATGATTACCGAGCAAATGGAACAAGCGCCGTCAAATCAACAATCGGTAAATACGGAAAGGGTTCTTTTACAATGTTCGCAACCCACGGTTACATTATGCTAGGCCCTAATCCCGGCCAACCGGACCGTGAATCATCATGGCCTACGATAAATTTAGGGAAAATTGTGCTACTAACGTTTCTGTACGAAAAAAAGAAGTGAATTAGAAATTATTCAAAGAAAACTTTATAAGTAAAGGGTAATATTTTTCCATGTTCCGTTAACAATACCTTTTTGTGTGTTGTTACATCCCGTCAAGTTAGTTATGAGCTGCTGTAGCACGCCGGCTTTTGTTATGGAAACTTAATAAGGTTAACGATGAAATAAAAACATGCACGGCTATGTTAAGCCTTTGAGTCTGTGGCTCTAATAAGTAACTACGCTGAGAATGTTTGGGAAACTGTCCTAACGAATGGAACAGAATGAATTTTATTATTGCAAAGCTCTTCGTTTTTAGTTGTCATTTTGTCACATGACAGAACATTACAGTCGCCCAAACGTCGGGCGCTGCGGATTTATATTTATTAAAATACAAAATATGTGCATTGTTTAGGAATCATAAAGCTATTCACAGTTTCCTGCCGAGCCATTCAGGGATTAGGTGGCATTGTGACTGCGACTTGTCAGTTCGTAACAATAAAGTGCGGCGGAGCGTGCTGAAGCCATCCTCGTAGTTGTCTCCGCAGGTGAGACAATACCGACTTCATGGCTAGTTCATTACATGCTGGCCGCTCACACACAAATTGATATTTTCTTCGTTAGTAAACTTCCTTTGTCCTTCGCCTAGAGTTTTGCCGTAGCGTAAACCTCACAGTGACTCGTATTTTGCCTCTAGTTTGAAATTCTGATACGTATATTCGTGGGCCAATGAAGTCCGAACCACTGTTTCATACAATGCATTTAATTTGAACCAAAGCACCTCCTTCCTCCCCGGGCGGCCACAGATGCCTAATTTCCTCTCGTACATTTCTACTTCACGCTTTTTCATTTCCATCGGCGTCCACAGTGCAGTGTGATGTAATCGGACTCTATTTACTCGTAACCCAATATTTCATAGGACTCTCTTGTCCGAATTTCCTTCAAAATAAAACCTTCAGATAACATGGAACTAGTGACACACAAAACAAATCCCGAATAAATTGTTTTAATGGATTCAATTTGGTTACGTGAAGTTTATTCCTCTTCAATAGTAAAGGGAGACAACGATAAAGAAAATTGTTAGATATCTTGAGTAAATGTAGGGTTCGAGTAGTAATAAGAGCTGTAACCTTTTTGACTGATTGCTGGAGGGTTGGACATCATATTAAAATGTTATTTGGGGAACAGATTGTTGGATATTGTACCTATTTTATCTACATCACCACGTTCAGACTGTGGCCAATGAAGTTTTCCTAAAGGCAAATATTTTCAGATACAAATTCATAATTACAGGGCGCTGTCGATTTTGTATGAAAATTTCCTTAGATCCAACTTTTTGTAAATATATATATTTAGTTCAAGTGATATCAGAAGGACCATTCTGAATTATGTTATTAGTGAATAAGCAAGGATACAGCTGAGTATCGCTTCTCGTGCAAGTTCCCACAAATATGTATGTAGTTCGGTAGTGTTTGCGTTCCCCGACAATTTGTATGTCTTGCACAAGTAATCTGCGACTAATCCGACTACAAATATTACTTTGCAGTTTGGCTGAGAGCTGTTCTAATAGATGTGATTCATCTAGCCACACTGAGTTTAATTCCAAATTGGATCTTTGTGTCCTTCGCAGGAAGGGCGTTCTATCGATTTGCAGGCTGGAGCTTACTTAAGTCGTGTTTTTTTTAAATTGACTTGCTGACACGCGCAACTGCGTTACTTTTTTAATTAATGCTTCGCTCCTGTTAGTTATAGCGTAATGTTATATAGCCTCGATAAATGGGCTATCCAACACTTAAATAGTTTTTAATTCGAACAAGTAGTTCCTGTGATTAGAGCGTTCAAGCAAACAAAAACTCTTCAGCTTTATAATATTAGTTATACATAAATGGGCTCACGTCTGACCAAAATCTGATCTGCTGGACAGCGATGATGTGGTCGAAGCTGGAGCACGCTGGCCTAGAAGTAACCAATACGCTCTTGGCTTATCTAAATGCCAATATTACCACTTCACAAGCAGTGAACTAATATTTAAACATGGCTTGCAGTGTGTCACAAACGGCGCGAATTGCACTTCTATAGATCTCGACATACAAGTGATACAAGAACCTGCTACTGAGACCATTTATGTTCAACATAGTACCAACATAATATGTCATCATCATCCTATCAGCCGATAAAATATGTACGTTAAGTTTGTGCCTATATTCGCATCTTCTGTAACGTAGAAACTTTGAGGTACTCTTAGTACTAAAATAATATTTTGTCAATATTAGGTATATTCAACAAATTTAAATCGAAAGCAGCCAGTCGCGTTATTGGCAAAGTGAATGCTGGGTTTATAATTACAAATTCATTATTTAATTTGAAATACCTTCGTTTGGTTCAAACAAATTCCATCCGATTGCAATGTTAATCCGAATTATTTCTCTTTGGAATCCGTTCATATGTGGTTCATGCAATCAAATACACCAGTACACTTAATAATATTAATACAGACATTTATTATTGGTTCTCCTGTAAGTGATTCATTACGTATTCTTTCCCTAAAATTTCTGGGTACTGTTTACTGTTTATAGTGAATTTTATTGAATATAAAAAATTTTAAGCAGATTTTTTGGTTTACTCCACCAATTTATCTATCCCGTAAACAATTGAACATTATTGGCTGATCATCTCACTATAGTTCTCACATTTTTGGCAGAAAAAAATCATACTCTAAGGAAAATAAAATCCGCTTCTTTTTTGAGTGTGTATTTTTGCATAAAAGAGATGACTGGAAAAAAAGTCATTGACAAGTAAACCTGCATACAAAGCCTGTAGGTATATAGAATTTCGTAGCCCAGCTCCATTCTACATAATCCTTGCCCCCTTTTGAGCACGTGAGGATACCAAGGGACGCTCCTTAAACCGGGGCAGGGTGGCAAAACGAGCGCCACCTGCGGCCCGATAGTTATGCTATATGTTACCACTTTCAATGATATCGTTAGCTACTTTTAGATTTCAATGCCTTCAATACAATTACAATTACAAATACAATGGCTACTGGCAACTTTATAATATTATTGATTGCATTGAAGCGAAGATGAAAGATGTTATTCATACTGAACGGCTGAACGGATTTTGATGAAAATTGACACACGAGTAGACCTTATTCTAGAGAAGGACATATGACATCCTTGTAATCATTAATTTTCGTAGTAGGTATATTAATTTTATTTATCGTCGACACCGCACCTTCGTTTTCTTCATCCTGTAACTTCTTAAAGCAAAACTCACCTCCTTGGAAAGCTTGCCGATATGGTTTCGCTGTTCAGCAATCATGGTCCTCATCTGCTGGCTCTCATACTTTATGCGGCCCACCTCGCTGTCCAACTTGTCAATGCGTGCTTCCTGGGTGCGGGTTAGCTGAGCCAAGTCCGAAGTCTCCATTAGAGCTTGTTTTAACTGTGGAAAAAGAAAATGTTAAAGAGAATACTGAATGCCTGCCTTTATTATTTAGATAGCGTACAACGTTACCCGCATACGCGATGTGCGATCTTAATAATGGACGCTCGCTTAATGTAGTTCGTTTGTGACAACAAACAATAGAAAACTCTCCCATTTCCCTGACACTGCTAGGCGAGACTTCCTTCCAATTAATATTTAAATCATTTTCTCGTTATTCCTCACTAATAAAATCCGCATATCCGGCGCGAAGGCAGTAATAAGAGATACAATATTTACCTACTGTTAATTAATAGAACTTTTAGATTAAGGGCAACGTCTGCCGCTTACACTTTGCTTCTATAAAATATTATTTGCGTCGTTAATATTGAACATTTTCGGAGAGAATTCGTCAAATGGCAGTACCGTTAGCGCAAATATTGGTTATCCAACCAGCTCAAAAGTGGAAGCAATGCAAGGATCACCACGCTGAAAAGAAAAGCTAACTCCTTCTGCCCGCACTGTTCTTCTTGTCCTAGTCCGCCGTTACCCCTCCCTTTTCAATGTCATTGAGAGAAAAACCTTTGTTATAAAGATATTAAAGGTTCTCACCTCGTTCCTGATGACATGCAGTTGACGAAGCAGCACAGAGTTGTTGACGCTCTCTTCAAGTTCGCGCATTTCCACGCGTATCTCTTCCATCGAGCGTTTGGCCCATTGCAGCGTAGCGCGTTCATTGCGTTCGTGGTTGTTGGTAGCGCTATGAGGAGTTCGCCTGTCGGAAAACAATACAATTTTAATAAAATTACAATTTACTCGTAAAAATCGTTTCTGAAAACCGAGTCCTGTTCAGCATTTGCATGAGTTACTGTGTCAATTTTTAGTTTAGTTTTTAGTTTAGTGTCAAATGTAAAGCCATGTTTGTCTTATTTCAAAATGCTACTGAAATATCGGTTTATTTTTTGCTAAGCTTTGTTTTTGATGCGGTGAAGTTTCTTTTTTCCAATATAATCGTGTTAATACAAGCGTGTCTCATATACGCGGCGCGCGCGCAGGATGCAATGTTATGCAACGGCGCACAAGCATCGCCGTGTCTCCTGCTATAGCGAGTATGGCGACCCTTCCGGTTCCATTTTGTTATAACTCTTATTAATTATTTAATACTACCATTTAGAACTGCTACAACCCGGAACTGTGCTTTGTAATATAATGTCAGTTAACTATTAGAATTTCTTTGAAGGAATATCGACACAGAATACCCACTAGGAATTAATTAATTAAAAACGAGCTCACCACTTTACTGTTTTTTAATCATTTACGGGGAAAAGCTTTCAAATTCTGTTTAGATTTGTTTGCATGTTTTTTTCAGTTGTGGTTAATATTTTAACCTGACAAAATCCATTAGCACATTTTGTATGAAAACGAAGCCAAATACATGGCTACATTTTTAAAATGTAGCGAATTATTTGGTTTAGTTTTGCGCATGAATTAAGAACTGGAATATATTTTAAGCCAAATTTATGTATATGTGCCTAACTATTACTCGGAATCGATGTTGATAGTTTATCAATAAAATATCTTTATTTACGTATGAGGTTTCGTGCCGAGCAGGCAAATGTTCAATATTTGCTTAGTGAGTGAAGATAACGCGTCACTTCCAAAATGTAAGTAAAGGTATTTTATCTTCCCTTATCTCACACCGGATATAATCATGTCAGGTGTTGTCGGTAGTTTCTCGTACTAGAAATATTTAGGTTAATTTTGATTCATGACGTTGCGGAATCTGCATAACGGAAGCCGAAAAGGACGAGTTTTCGATCCACTGCTAGTTTTTCAACTTACAGTTTAGTCATTCGTCAAGCTAAAAATGGATCGAAAAAAATCATTTTAACAAAATTTAACCAAAATTCTAACAATTTTTTGAGTTAACTACAAATCAAAAACCCGGCCAAGTACGAGTCGGAATCTCACACGAAAGGTGAGTACCGTACCGTACCGTAGTGGTACCATAAACCGAAAAAATCACGTTACTTGTATGGGAGCCCCCTCAATTTTTAATTTAATTTAATTTTTATTGTTTTTTGTTATAGCGGCAATAGATATATATCATCTGAGAAATTTTCAACTGTCTAGCTATCACGGTTCATGAGATACAGCCTGGTGACAGACAGACGGAAAGTGGAGTCTTAGTAATGGGGTCCCGTTTTTACCCTTTGGGTACGGAACCCTAAAAATCGCCCGAATTTGTAATCTTTGGCCTTTTTATTATTTGCCTACTTATATTTCTATTATGTTTACAATAAAAACTACCAGGAACAACGCCTTCATTCGAACTGTCCGATTGTAAGAACAGAATGTAAACTCATTTACTGACGGTACATGGCAGACCACCGAACAAATAGAAAACAGAACAATTAGCAGCGACTGTAATGAGCTTTCACTTTGTTATTTGTTTTTATAACAAACAGATGTATTCATTTTCTTTAAAATACCTCTCTATTACCAACGGAAATGGTTTAATTTTGACAAAACAAAAAAAATGAAATTATTCGAGAGCACTGCCTTGTATTTTGTCATATCAGGTTAATGAAATTTAGTACTTTTAGAATCCATAAAAAAACTAAATACTGAAAAGCGATTTTTTCGGTATTTATTTTGTTCTTTACCTAGGAATTGCATTTTACAGTGTGCACCATTTAAAAAACTGTTCCAGGAAATGCTTCACTATTTGACAGATCAACAACAGCAACAGCCCACACAATACGCTGAAAACGATTCTGAAATAAACTCTATCTACAAAAACTCCATGTTTGCTTTTTAACGATGCAATATTTATTAAAAGGTTAACACTTCGTGTCATTCAGATTATATTATGTAGATTTATAAAGCCATTAATTAAATAGTACTAGGTACCTGTGTTGCCTTTCAATCGAACTTTATTTATGAAAACCGCATTCGTTTCAATTGAGCCGACGCGACGCCCGCCTCAAGCGTCTACTTAGTACACAGTCGTATTTCAGTCAGCCCACATCGGTTCACATATAAATAATTTATATAAAATTAGAGGTGAGAAGGTGACACGTGTATGTGTCAAAAATATACTTCCACGCGATCCGTGCGGAGCCCCGGAGTGCGCGAGTGGCGAAGGGCGAGTGGCCTACTTTCGTGACAGGAGGCAGTAGGCACAAGTTCGCGGCTCATAAACAGTATGTTCCTAATTAACTTTGTCAGCTACCACTCGTAAGCTTTCCTATGCCATATACTCGATTTGTTACTTTTCCAGACATTAAAAGAGATTGTAGTACAGCACTTTTTTATGGTGGCAATAATCTCCAAACGCGAAGGATAGAGAGCAACATTTCGGAGGCATTATTAAAATTAACAATTTGGGGAGAGCGCCGAATTGCTTTTTTCAGAGAAGTTTAAATGTAAATTATATTTTATTGGACTTCGGTTTTCAGTGAAGGCGAATAATAGCAGCGGAGTGCGGTCGGAGCACGCCAGGACGCTAGCGCGCCACGTGCCCGACACGCTAATTTATGGCGGTCCTTATAAAGAATCTTAGATTCGGTGTAAAAAAGAAATGGCATGTCGTAATCACCAAAGCGTTTGTATATTTTACTCCATGCTCAATCAACCTACTTATAACATTATGGAAACATGGGTTTATGAATATGTCTTCCGTTGATTGATGTAGGTAGAACGGGATCAGATTATATGAAGTACCTGGTACCTTCACCCTCAACAGCTGCCAAACATTTTTGTATAATATAGCTGCAACACGCGCCTAAAATGGAACTGAATATGCCATAATTACCGAAACAGTTTTTATAAATGGCAGATGACGGGGTACGCGCACAATCAGACAAAGATTATACCTGCCGGCGAAAAAAAGTCGTCGAGAACCTTTCATTGTAACGGCAGATGCAAGGATGTGTGCTCCTCAATGGTATTAGAAAAAAAATCAATTCGAATTTCACCCTTATAACAAAAGTGTGGGCGAACTCCTTGATAAACATCGCTTTAATAAAAAAAAAGGTTCAATTTGAGCTTCCTTGGCGACCAAGCATTTTGGCCCTTGTTTCAATGTAGTCCAGAGCCTCTTTTAGGCAACTCTAACTATTGTCAGTTGGCCAAATGCCGTCGAAACAGAATTACCGTCATTAGAAATAGCACCTGCCTTCTGTTAGACATTAGAAGTTGAATAATGTGCGTCCCTTTACATGAGGCCGAGGGTTGGACACCGGAGTGCCGGTACGGTTGTAGTAAATTTTAATTTTCGGAAAGAAAGGTAAAATCTAAAAGAATATTCCATGGGTTGTATTTTCAGAAATTAAGTGAGCAGTATTTTAAAAGTCTGAGATTAAAAGGAAGCTTCTTGCTTTTCACAGATCTCGCGACCGCTAACTATTTCCCTAATTAACGCTGAAATGGTTATGAGATTTCTTCAGCTAAGATAGGGAGAGTACACTTTTTAGGTATTTTGATTAGTTCGCTACCAATTTATTTTAGATATAAATTAGTGGAGCTAGACTGTTATAATTTATTTAAGTATGTTGAGAGAGATGAGAAAAGTGAGAAAATGTGGCGACACGATAAATGTCTGTTTTTTTTTTTTCTTCTATTAATATTTGTGACCATATTTGGTGTAGCGTGCGCACGCGCGCCATTTGCCGTCGACCGGATGTGGGTTCGTAGCACTACTTCCGGTTGGGATATAAATAAACATCCCATCACCGCCAGATGTTCACCCCCATGCTGTCGTTTTAATAACGATATGGATTTGATTTCGTCAGCTAAAACTTGTGAGTTGTGACGACTACCTAAGTATAAATAATTGTAACCAGATGTTGCAATTATTGTAATGTAGTCTAGTGGATATGCCCCGGGCGTCGGGAGTCGCAGGGCGATCCCCGGCCACCGTAGGCGCGGGCCTGCGGACGGCGAGCATTGGGTGGCTCGCTGTCCGATCACCACCAGGCCCGGGTCGATGGCGCGTTGTGTTTCACGCGCGCCTCAAAGAGATGTCAGCATAGAAGACGAGGCCCGCTAGGGCCTGAGCCTGCCAGGGTTGCGGAATTTGTTCGAAAGAGTCACCGCGGCCCTGGAACGCAAAGGGCTTTGGAAGGAACACGGATGGGTTTTAGTCAGTAAAAGTCTGACACGCCCTTCCGCTCAACCCAGAGCGGAAGAAGTCATTTGATGATTTCCCATCCTTAAAAAAAAAAAAAAAAGTCTAGTGGATATTATATTCATAAACGGTGCTTAAAGTCAGTCATGATAACTTAAACATCTTATTTTATGAATGGATAATTTTGAGTTAAGAACGTAGGGTACTTTATTGCCAAATGACAGCTTTTCAGGCTCTAGTCAAGTTTGAAGAAAAGGTACTTAACTTCAACTCCTTAATTCAAAAATCAACGGTTAGCCATACATAGATACATTTTTGACGTTTAAACGGCAAACGTTTATAAACTAAACCCTTGATCTATATGAGCTAAATAACTAGTCTAGATGTTAACTAGTACCTACGTAACATCTGTTAAAATAGCAATTTAGTCAAGTTTAGTTTTATTTTTAGCTTAGTTAATTAAGTTGGTTCGATGTTTTTTTGCTCGGGATAAAAATAGATACTTAAGTCGGACTCATTCATTAATATTTTTCTACACCTATTGCACCATTTTTAAAAGTGTAGGATATTTCCTTTTAGAGAATGGTCATCAATTTTCATACATTATATGACAGCATGTTCAATACGACGTTTTGATGCGCTCTATATTTGCTAAGTTGTGCGATCCATATTATTTTTCTTTGGGCCCCAGTATATTTGCTGTTTCCACAAGAGAATTCTCGCGTATACATCTTATTAAATGTATTTGAACAAGAAAAAAGCTTCTGTACTTGTTCATTTCCTTTTATGACCTAAGAGGGGCTGATATAAATATACAGAACCCATAACTACCTCTAAAATATTACGTTAGCTTTGCGAGAGCGACGTCGAAATAAACGGAATATCTAGCGTAGGATTCGTTTTATTTTTTCACATGCAAATTCGGTGTATGAACGCCTAGTTAAGTTGAGACATGGATCCTGAGTACGACAAAGGAAATCGTGTGCCTTACAATCCTTACATATATTATTTTAAGGCGAATGTGAGGAAACAGGAACATGACATGTGTTACCCTATCCTATTAGGAAAATGTGGATAAACATGTTCCAACATGATAACAGATTGTACCCCCTTTTTACATGAGTAAACGTTTTGCTGTAAAAGCACCAATGAAGGTGTTCCGCCATAAAACATACAATAGCCTCGACCTTTCGCATACTGCTATCAACATTGAAATGCATTTAATAGAAAAGAGGAAGCCGCTTTTAATTAAAAAGTACCTGGATGACCGAGTTTGGTCGGTTTTTTTGGTAAACGTTTTCTAAAAATTAAACCTAGCTAGATCGACTGAACCCCCCCCCCGAAACCCCCTTTTTTTTAAGGATGGGAAATCATCAAATGACTTCTTCCGCTCTGGGTGGAGCGGAAGGGCATGTCAGACTTACTGACTAAAACCCATCCGTGTTCCTTCTAAAGCCCTTTGCGTTCCAGGGCCGCGGTGACTCTTTCGAACAAATTCCGCAACCCTGGCAGGCTCTGGCCCTAGCGGGCCCCGTCTTTTATGCTGACATCTCTTTGAGGCGCGCGTGAAACACAACGCGCCATCGACCCGGGCCTGGTGGTGATCGGACAGCGAGCCACCCAATGCTCGCCGTCCGCAGGCCCGCGCCTACGGTGGCCGGGGATCGCCCTGCGACTCCCGACGCCCGGGGCGTCTTCTCCTGTAGCGGCGGTTGGGGCGAAGGCCTTGCCTTTCCCTCGCGCGGCCCGCCTCCTCCTTCGCTAGCATTACTGCTTCGCAGAAGGAGGTGACCGCTTCCCAAGCCTCCTCGCTCCGGACCATGGATTCAACCAGGGCCGGACGCGAGAGGTTGTCGCCGCCGATCGCCTCGACGAGGACACGGCGGTGCTCAGCCCAAGCAGGGCAGATCTCCACCGTATGCTCCACCGTGTCTCTGGGCGAACCCCCTGCATATTTAATTTCATGGAAATCGTAGGAGCCGTTTTCGAGATTCAGATTAGGTATATATACTTACATAAATACAAGAATTGCTCGTTTAAAGGTATTAGATTCATATTTACAAATCTGGGTCTAATCGGAAAAAGCATATCAAAAAACTGCCAATGAGCATTTGTGTTATCATTACGAAAGCTCGAGAGGTGTCACGTATATGTGACAATGACGTTCAAATTGTTAAACTGTAGGTTAACAAATCCAAAGTCCGTAATGATCAATTAAATCCGATCCAGTTCGGTCCGCTTAACTCCAAAAGCTAAATTAATCAAGCAATGTACAAATCATAGCAGCGTCTTGTCCCAAACTAATTAATACACAATTATCGACAACTCATGTGCGATAATGTCCGTACAAGGAATCCGCTCTATCAATTTGGATTAAGTAATTGGAATCGGCAATAATTACGATTCACAGACGTACGCCCTAATGTATTAGAGATATTGTGACGGAACTAGTTAGCCTATGCTTACCTACCTAATTGCGAGCTAATGAACACGGCCTAACCAAAGTTAATGTGCTATCTACGCCACTATAGTCAACGGATAAACAGAGCCATGTAGATACTTGTAAAAAGTACTAGCGCATATGCGCGCTTTAAAAATAAAATAACCAACAAGTAAATATCTCAGTTGTAGAGTACAACAACCACCCTGACGAACTTGAGTCGATGTCTATAAAAATAATACGTTTTTTTTTCATTAAAGCCTGCAGAACGATCTATAAGAACATTATCCGAACCTATAATTTCATTCAAATAAAACATTAATTTCGTATGAACATGTGGACTAAATTCCAAAAGTATTCAGCAAAATTATAGTCGTCATAACAACAATAACAATATGTTCACTGTTAACTTAATGTGACGACGATAGCTAAAGGTTGTTGCTGATCTCCATGTAAAAATAAACTGAGACTAATAAAAATCGATGAGCAAAACTGATATCTACAGCTGGCGACGTTGAATTTCAAGTATGCAAACGGGTACCTTTGCAGTTCCCAGATGCAAACTCATCTGGCACACGAGATGGCACTACCTACCTATAGCTACATTTTTATCCACCATTCATTTTTAATCTTATAACCCCTGAAATAAGGTTTAAACTAGTCTGTTCCGCAAGCCCGCGATCAAGAGCCACCACTTCTCACTACTCGCAGGTGCTTTTCATAGATAGAGCTTAATTTACTGCCAATTATACGTAACCAACATATGGTGTAGCAATCTCTTACCATTCGTAGACATATGTAGCAAAAAATATGTATAGGTAAATATATTTAACATTAAACATCCAAAAGCTATTATGGTGGAGAGGTAAGACGTATGTTTGGGAAGTGGCAACTCGAAAAATGTCCTGTCACATTAGCAGCCACCGAGTAAATAAGATGCATGGGAAGGGACGCGTTACAAACGGCGAACGACACTCATAATTTGCATTACAGCAAGATTTATGGAAAATGTGTTAAAAAATGCCACCCGCACTCTGCAAATGTAGAAGAGACCCTTTTTAATCGTCAAATGTTCACCGCCTGCTTTTATGTGCATTATGAGAGCTCTCGGGAAATCTCATCAAACTGGAAATAAACCTGACTGATGATTGTGAACGAACTATGCGCTGAAGGCTAGATATATTTAAAATGGCGTCACAGTCTTTAAAAGTCAGCTCACTAAGCTGAAACTTATTCACCATTAATTGGGTCAAGCACCTAAGTTAACTTAGTGAACAAATCAATTATAATCCAGGCCCGAATATTCAATTTTTATAAGACATCAAAATTATGAAAGCAAAAACAGAAAAAGAATTCATTGTCAAGTGCGCATAATATCGAGCGGCACTCGAAGCTTAATTTTTCAGCAGCGTATCAAGAAAGAAATAAAAACGACGATGTCTTTTATAAATCCCCCAAGGGAAAGACGAAGAGGAATAATCGTGTCGATCAGATGGTCTGGTTCGCGTGAAGAGGCCCTTGCTTCCCGATCTCGAAGCACTCCTGCGTTTATAAGTTTTATATTATGACACGTCTTGCAAGACTTCAAAGCCTCGAGCGCGAGCCATTACCGCTCCTGGGGCTGCAGCGACACCTATTGTGAGCGACGCCGCGACACGCCCTCGACGCCGACGCCTCGAGCCAAGTCCAACACTTCTTTAATGCCCGCTAAAGGAACTCCGCTCCTTGTTTACTGCTTGTCATACTCCTAGGCTTTGTGGCCACTTGAATCAATCGAGAGAATTACCTACATATTGCCACGAAACCTATCTCTAGGTACCTACTTATGTTAATGGCTAAGAATGGTACCTCGTACATTTTACAAAATGTCTACGATTAGGTAGTGTGACAAAACGGGAAGTAGCCAACTAGACTCATCCAGTAGGTACATGAAATGTGTCTGGAAATTAATCGGGACATTCTCAATGGATATATGGAAATCTGTACGTGTATAGTACCCCTGCTAGTTCTTGTGCATATTAGAGCACATTATTTGGCCGGGCCGTCCAGGACAATCAGTTCTATAAACATGAAAACCCTGTAACACCTTCTCGAGAGTCATTCTGGCTTCTCTTTCTGCCGTAAAAATTACTCTTGACCCGTTTTCGATTCAAGAGCTTAACAAGTTTGAGATTGTTTTGTTGTTTTTGCCAAATACTAACGAACTTCGCTTCGGCAAATTTTAATCTTGTAAACCTTTTGTTTTGTTTGATAATATTTGGTGTATTTGTTTCGAGGAGGCAGTATATTATCTCGGGAAGTTAGTTGTAAACTCCTACTAAACTTCTAAGCTTCCGTTACGGAAGCATCTATTTCTAAAACGATTTAATTAAAACAGCTGTTTCAGACAGTCATGAGGCAACGTGAATGAGGTACTTGTACCGAGTAAGTCTAGCCGCTCCAATTTATATCAGCCCTTATCCGAGGCGTTAAGGAGACAAAATCAATTATTTATTTATTACAAGACGGATCGTGGGACGGAAGAAATTACTCGACATGAGTCGGTGGTATTATGAATAGGGCGACGTCACGTACTGGTGTCATTTGTATCGTGTGTCGTATCACGACGGACACCTGCGCCAGGCAAGGCCCCGTGCGTGCCGCCGGTACACGCTGAGGTGTTTAAGCGCACACGTTGCAAATATTTGTCAAATCTGCGAATTCATCTGTTGTGTTGTGGGATAACTAAAAATACATAAGATAGGTGGATGAGTAGTTTCCTTTTGCGGTAGGCCGTTATTATCTTCTTTCCTCATATGGGTAGTTCCAACTTTTCGAAAATAGCTCATGCCGATGCCGCGGTAAAATATTTCTCTGTCAGCAAGAAAACATCCGGGATTCCTGGTATTCCGGAAGTCCATTTTGAGCACTCGTGGTCTTTATGAATTAAAATATTAATTCACAACGATGAATAAATTCTCAGATCTGAAATGTTGAACAATGGCAATGCAATTCAATATTGTATGAGGCTCTTTTTATTCCTTCCGGATTGGATTGAGAGAAGGCATTAAAAAGAACCTTAATAGCAAGAAGGGTTAATCTTTATTCTACTCATTAGGTAACATTGTTGTTTTTTACTGCAGCAATGATATTTCTTTTGCGAAAGATATATCCATGACACTATTATTTCATCAGTGCTCGCTGAGGGGGATCCAAATTAGGCTATTGAACGGACTTAAGATCAGTAACTAAATTAAGGGCGAGCACTAAGGACATGCCACAAGTTATGTCAACTAAAGCAATTAATTGGCAGGCTGACTGGCTACCTCGGTTCACTACGACGAGCACATCAAAAATGAGCTCTAGAACATCTTAGCTGTAATGTGCGACGCGACGTTCCCCAAATGAACAGAAGTTCTTTCAGTTAGGAACATTCCGAGAGTATCTCCTCTCCTGAATGTTCGATGTGACGGCGTTTAACTTTGCAATCCCTGACGTGCTTCAGCGGCTATAAAGAGAGCCTCCCGTAACCGTTCATTTTATATTAATCTGGTTTTATATAAGAAGACTTTTACTACCTCAAAAATTCAACTTATCAATTATTTTATTGAATTTTTGCGAGATACGTTTATAAAAGGTTATACTGCCTACCAAAAGGAAATATCATAAGTGCTCATAAATAATGCATAATATATATGGAGGACCCAATCATCGGCGATAACCAAAATCGTAAAGACGTTACGTTGTGGGATACTTAAATCTATTGCGAAGACCCTTTTGTGTAGTGCCTATACATTATACGATGTACCGACGCAAATGATTTTTCAGACAGCGTAGGTTTTTTTCGCATAGGTAGGATGAAACTATAAGAGTCGATCAAAAAACTTGTTTTATGTTATTTTAAATGAAGCTACCCTTAAAAACAACATAATTTGAAAATAAAAAGGAATCCTTAACCGATAAATACTTAAACAAAATAAAGGTTAAAATATAATTCAAACAAATAGTGAAATATACAATAGAAAATAAAATTTTGATTGACTTTGAAAAACACTATGCCAGTATTATGAGTAAACGAACGTTCGAAGTGCGCCCCGGCAATTAAATTAAATCGCTATGGCCGCAAGAAAATTTAACAAGTGAAGCACAGCATTGTAGAACTTTGAAGCCGAACAATTTTTATAATTTACGTACGGCTGTAAAAGAACTGAGCAAAGCGCGGGAAACTGCCGCGTTAACGCGCCAAATACATCACTGAAAAAGTCCGGGTCAGCAAACTTTCAAATATCAGACGCGCCATGAAAATTAAATCATGAAAACTCACGCAAGTTTGAAACACGGTGGGTAAAAATCCATTAATCCAATTCGCCTCAATTTCTTCACAGGACCTTTACAAAGTAATCACATAAAAAAATTTTTTCACTTACCTCAACTCTTCTATTTCATGTTTCAATGAGGAGATTTCGGTCTTGTGCAAGGTCTTCAGGATGGAGATCTGTTCAGCTACTGCCTGGAGTTCATCACGTATTTGTAGTTCGGCCGCGGTCACAAATAAAATGCAAACGGTAACAGTCAAAAACACACGCAAAAAGCACTTCATGGTTACGCGTTCGTAAGTTATGACTGCGAATAGTCGCGAAGGAGCGGCTACCTCGCTCGGTGGTCGGGACAGGAATGAGCGCGCGCTGACCCGCTCTGCCGTATATACCGCGCCGCACACCGCCGCACACCGCCGACACAGTAGATAAATATACAGTAAAACATCTTCATACAAACGTGCCGCTCTCGGTTTGAATGTGTGCGTGCGCGCCGCGCGCCATGTCGGCACGCGATTTCACGCACACGCTAGCATAATATATGGAGAAATAAGGTGGCGGCAGTGCGGGCTGTGCAGCGCGACTGTGAGCACGCGCGTACGCTACATGACCGCTTGCGTTCGTCAACTCTCGCCGGCGCGGGCGGCGGACACTTGTCGTAAATTACGAGTATCATGACTTCAAAAAGAGGAAAAAAATATTGTAGTGTTTTCGGGTGCCTCAATAATGATTTCGCAAACCCGGACTTATCATTCTTCATACTTCCTACTCAACCAGAAATGTAAGTACCTACTTATACTTAAATATTATTAGAAAATATGGTATTGTATTGTTTATTTCACAGTTTATTTGCTTTATTAAGAGCGTAGCCGAGTCGCATTTTTCTGAATACTATGTTTAGAGCTAAAGTTTATTTTAAGAAGTCTAGTTTTACTATAAAATAGAGGATTGAGTACGAAACATCGTTTTGGTAAACATATTTTTCGCGTAGGTATAGTTGTAATAAGGACAATTTCACAATAATTAATAAATAATAATAAAGCGTTCCGGACGTGCAGAAACAGGAGAAAAATTTTCTCGGTATCAAATTTGTAACTTAGTATAATAAATGTTATGTGAATAAAAGCTTTTTATTTTTACTAAATTTATAAATTGGTAAAATATTCAATCATAATATGCTTTTTATTTTATAAATTTAGATCAAGTGCTGCTTGTTCGAAAATATTAACTAAAAGTAAAAGTGACAACCCTGGGTATCAACGCAAGAGTAGGCTAATAACTCGGCGGGCGGCCTTAGATAACCTACTGTATATTTATCTACTGTGCCGCCGACGAGCGCGCCGCCAGGAATATGAAGACGCAGATGCGTTCAACAGTTGTCCAGACACCCACAGCCCACACGTTCGCAACCTGTTTTTCAGATAATTATTTAACTTAATGTAACAGATATAACTTTTTTTTTTCACACAATCTGTCAATTGGCTGTTAAACCAAACATTTAAGATCACAAGTAGATCCTGGAAACAGCAGGAATATGGATTCAGTTATTAACCAAAAGATCTTCAGAATGTAACAGTTTATAAATACTTTAAATGAGCTGTGCTGGGACTTTAAAGCTTGGACTAGCAATTTGGCAACGCGCACGGCGTATTTCTGAATTGATAAGGTTCAAGCCCAATTAATCCTTGTCAATTAAGGAATTAACCGTTTTATATAGCATTTTTACACAGAACAAAATATTTAATGCAAGGTTAAGTTCATTGGGGACCGATACATTTTCCGAATTTTCTTATGTCATCTGAGACATCGAAAACTAATGAATGTCAAAAAATCGTCCCGTTCCGGCACGAGAAAAAGCACGTTATGAGTTAGTTCCTCACGGTTGAGTTAAAATATAACTCTGGTTTGTGGTAGCGGGCCTAAGCAATGTTTTAGTTTCCCAAGTTAAATTCAAAGATAGTTTTAAAACTATGCTTAACCGTATAGGCCAAAAACAGGTCACAGTCAAAAACAGTCCGTTATAAAATTATAACAAGCCACACGTGGGTACAAACGGCGAGAATTAATGTTGGCTCGAGAACCTAGAACTTAAGAAAACCTGTCTGGAAGACTTTGCTTTGGAAGTGTGCATAGCAAGTATGGCTTCTATATTATTTTAAAACCTAAAGCAAAATATTTACTGTACAGATTTTTTTTTCAGTGGATCGTATTTTGGACGATGTTTTTCTTGCAATCGTATATTATTTCTTTCCGGATATCTCAACCAGTCTTAAAATCGTTATGTCTTCATTCCTTCCTACTTTTTCTCAATTACTGATGGTAAGCGATTATGTGGTCGAAGATGGAGCACGCTTGCCTAGAAGTAACTATTCTACTAGTAAGTACTGTAGCTATGAGATGACACACACTTTCAAAAAGCCGGTCCATATTGTTTTTCCAGAACTGAGAAAAGAATTAAAGTACTAACTACCGGTTGGTTAGAATTTTGATTATGCCCTTGTCAAATAATATTGCATGTAAAATACAACATACATGTCAGTACACTAAATAATGCAATTTTATAATCAGCCCGCAATGCGCCCTATCATGAATCCTGTCTATCCTGTCAGCGGAGGTTACAACTAAAGTACAAAGTGCATTTGTGTAACTGGTTAAAAATAATAACTGAACTATTTGGTTACTTTAAAAGGTTTTTACTAATTTCCTTACGTGTTTATTAAAGTATAACTTAGTACATATCGTTATTTGTGTTGGAAGAATTAATTTTCTTTTCAAAAATGTGTTGTGAGTTAAGTTGGAGTTTGACTTCGTTTGTTCTGCGTAGGTAATTATATTATTAACGAGTTTTCGTGAAAACTTCTTTTCGCTTGGAGAATGGTACTGTAAGATGGTAAGAATAAAATTCATTTTGGAGGAAATTTTGAAAGGTTTCTTATACCTATTGACTACGAAACTTTTAATGATAGAGTAATGGTTAAACACTACAAAAATAGGTCATGTTCCTATACTAGTTACCGCTGTGTGTGTGTGAAGTGATTGGAATATGAAGGGATTTTTAGAAATTTCACATTTATCGGTTCACACTCACACATCAATCATCACATTTATCAAGTCTTAGGCTGATTAAGCTAGTTGGCTGCGGCATAACTTGCAGCCAACTAGCTTAATCAGCCGTTTAATTAAAAGCCTAGCCTTTTCATTTAACACCTATTTTAAAGTTAGAAACATGACAATTTGATTGTATGCGGACAAAATCGCAGGCTTCAGCTAGTTTATTCATACTAATCACGGATTTTTTTCTAAGGTTGGAAAATCAACAAATGTCTCCTTCCGCTCTGGGCGGAGCGGAAGGGAGTGTCAGACCGTTACTGACTAAAACCCATCCTTGTTTCCCCTAATGCCCTTTGCGTTCCAGGACCGCAATGACTCTTTCGATCAAATTCCGCAAGCTTGGAAAGCACTGGCTCTAGCGGGCCCCGTCTATTTTACTGATATCTCTTTGAGGCGCGCGTGGAACACAAAGTGCCGTCAACCCGGGCTGGGTTCTAATCGGACGGCGAGCCACCCAATGCTCGGCGTCAGCAGGCCCGCGCCTCCGGTGGCTGGGAATCGCCCTGCGACTCCCGTCGTCCGGGGCGTCTTCTTCTGTTGTGGCGGCTGGGGCGTGACGGACGTTACTGCTTCACAGAAGGAGGTAATTGCTTCCCATGCCCCATTGTTCCGGACCATGGATTAAAACAGGGACGGTCGCGAGAGGTCGCCTTGGCAAGGACACGGTGGTCCACCCGAGCAGGATAGACTTCCACCTTGTCCTCCGGGCGATCCACACCGTGGTGACACCCGAGCGTGTCCTCACGCTGAATTCGAAACAACCACGTCCGGAGAGTACCTGCGTCAGGCGGAAGCTGAGGACGCCGTTGCGCCTCTCTAACCACTCCTCAAAGGGGGACTTATTGCCACAATAGTCATCACCCTGACCGTAACATATTCACTTCAATTTCGCTTGTGTACCGTTAAATTGTCTAAAAGTCCGACTTATGAAACGAAAATTTAGCTTCGTAGAAATTCTATTTTAGATTTTAATGACCATATTAGGTAAGCTTTCGATTATTTCGAGAAAAGTCTAATTTTGAGTTAAAAACTTTAAAAACGTTGCAGTGGCTTAAACAATTTCTTAGGTGATTCCGGGAAATTTACCTGGTCCCGATACGGAAGTTCGAACTTTCGTGAAAGGAAGAAAATCCATTAGGTACGTGTACCTACTTCATATATTTTAACGTTGTTTGTTGTTGCAAAATACCAGTAGGAACTTACCGTTAGGGAATATAAATTTATTCTTCAATTTTTCACTAGTGGTGAACTTTCCAATAGTCTGCAACCGACCCGCGACCACAAATAGATGTCTCCGGGGAATCTCCGTTGAAACGCTGCTGTATCGATTTATATTAATAATAGGTACACCTCATTTATTATGAAAACTCACAGCGCAAACTGCGGAATGCCGGAATACCGTCAGCTTCAGAGCCAAAAAGTGGCCGAGGAATTCAATTCGAATTTCGAGACAAGATATTTTAGAACTTAGTCGTGTTCATTTTATCCAACAATTTCTGCATCATTGTGGTTAACGAAACTGTCTCTCAAAATCATAAATTGGCTAGCAGTCCTCCTTAGTGCCAACTAGAAAGGATTTTTGAAAATAATCAAAGTTTTAACAATTTAAGTATAACTTGTTGAATTTGCAAAATTTCTTCCTAGATGAAAGCTTCATTTTACCGATAGAAAATCCTATCCTGAATCCTAAATCCTATATACACGACTTATTTTGTTATAAAATCAACAAAGCGTTGAAAACAATTGAAATTAATGCTACTTAAAAGGGATTACTATTATATTGAAAAGTACCAATGTTACCACATTCAGTTTCATGCGATTTTATTATTTTTTGCTTGGAACACTGGCACTATTATTTTAACTTATTGAAATACCACTATTCGTATTATTACCAAGAATAAAACCCACCAAGTGGACGAGGAGAATATTCCTCGATATCGTATATTTATTAGAAGAAAAAAACTAGCATATGTCCCCAGAGCTAGACGTGGGTAGGGTACCTGTGCAATTAGTGTTCCGTGGCGCGGTGAGATTATACTAGATATTGGCACTCGTAGTAAAGTGTTTGTTCAATCATCACCTGACTATTAAATCCTTTTTTTATAATTTGATTGCAAGCTTCATACCCACTTTCTCAGTTTTGATTGGTAGTAAATATCATTTGAAAGGCACTACGGTTTTTAAGAGTTGCTTGTCGTAGTTTTTCATCAATACAACTATCAGTTACACAGTCTATATATGTTTTCCGAGCCAATTTTAGCACGCAAAGCTTGAAAAAATCTTCAAACTTTATGAAAGCAGAGCGTACAATCTAAATGATATACATATTATGGAATGAAAGTACCCATGCGACAATAACGACCGATTTTTGAAGTGCGCATAAAGACTTAATTTGCTTCAATAACATTATTGAGAGCAGCCATTTATTCCTCATTTGAACGTTTATGTTGAATAGCCATTCAGCAATTTGATATGAAGCCAATGAAACTGGCTATTTTAACAGTTGGGTTCCCACGACATGTGCTCGACCACCACCTTTCATGGGATAAATACGTGGTCACGATATATGGTTACCAATTCCTTGAAAGTATAGCGAAAAACTTATAGGCAACAAACTACCGTGTGAAAAAAATTTGGATATGATCACATCTATGATTTTGGTGAGACGAATGGTCCAAAGGTAAGGCAAGAATCCAATGCAGTATGTGGCTTATCAAATATATCAATCCCAGTCATTAACCTATTTGAAGTCTCGGATGCGTGTGGAATTCAGAGACAGGAATCGTAACAGGAGCAATATTCAACTTGTTTTAAAAATGAGTCAAGTGATTTCACCCCAAATCTTCTCGCCTTTGGGTTGTTATAATCTTATAACAACCCAAAGGCGTCATCAGAGGTCTCCATATGATACCTCCATCTCTCAAGACTTACGAAAATAGACTATTATCACGTACGAAACCGGTTGTTTCGTGAATTAGTGACGCTTAACTAGTTCTTGTAACACTATCTTCTTCTCCTCAATACTGCCAATGATCGGCAAGGTATAGCAATCGCGCATACTAATTGCGTCGGGTAATTCGCTGGTTTGATCCCCGTTGTGGGGCCCCGAATCCTCCTCGGTAATGGGCCCAACTCAGACTGCGGTGTGTTGTATTATAATTAAGTACATTAATTAACGCCTCCTTTGTGTAACTCGATAGTGTTGAGATGCTGCGAGCTATAGCATCACAGTAGTCACTAATTTGCGATGACCGACATATGTATATGGTTCCCGGGATACTGTCAATCTCTAACTATACATGGTTCGCAGAAAATAGTCTTGTCAAAGGCATTCAATGATTTACAATGGCGCTTATGTGTCTACAATGGACCTTGCCTGTGCAAATATAATGCCTAAGCATATATGCTGCGAATCCATCGTGATTGTATAGGTTTCGAAGAACAACTGGAAGGGTACCTACCCCTTTAAACTGTAATCTATTGTTAGGTTCGACATTGAGGTGGCCATGCGACACAGTGACGACAAGTCGATACGTGTAATTAATAGAATAGCTCAATAATAGTTAAAAATGGATTTGTCTATAGAACAACCTCTTTTCTCGGGCGGATACGAGGTCTTTAGGAGTGTCAAGTCGACACGTCATGGAATGTCGTAATATTTCTTTATAATTAGCTGGTTCACAAATTACTAAGCACTGCAGGGCTCACGGGGGCTGACTTTCCCACGTGCTTACTTAGGAAGCATCCTTTGAGGATACCTTCTCGAGGTAGAAAGTAATGACATCAATAAACATACATTAAACGCTCAAACAGTAACACTAAACAGAATGACTTTTTTATTGAAAATCTTTCAGGAGATGAGTACAAGTACATATTAACAAGTTTCACTAGGTATGGTTATGGGACCAACTGTAACTAACATACATATCGTCGCCCAGCAGTGAAAACCACGTAAGTGTTTATAACAAAATTTTACAGGAGGAAGAAAAAACTGTCTACTGAAAAAAAAATGTATGAGTGGGGAAGATATTACCTTTTGTTTTTATTTTATTTTATGCATTCCTTAGGTACGTATCACATTGTTTCTATATCGTGTGCCTAAATAAGTTTGATGTGACCTACAAGGTTTTCATGTTTTTTGTAAGATTATGTAAGGTTTTCAAATTAAAACAATGTACAGTTTTGGTAATCAGTTTTTAATCCGGAATAACGCTATTATCAACCGTACTGGCGAGTTTCTCAGACGAAAATGGCGGAGCCTATTTTGATACGAGGTTCTCATAGCACATCATAGATGGCGCTAGGAGTAGCTGATTTGAAAGTTTGCTAGAGTAATCTGTGCTTACCGAGTTTATCAATCCAAAGAACAAAAATATTTTTTTTTGAGGAAATGAGACATCCGAGGTTTTCACTGCTGGGCGACGATATCCACTCTATTATAAATGTGGGTGCATGGTCCGTCTGTTTGGCACCTTTTCACGTCTTACAGCTGAACNCTACAAGGTTTTCATGTTTTTTGTAAGATTATGTAAGGTTTTCAAATTAAAACAATGTACAGTTTTGGTAATCAGTTTTTAATCCGGAATAACGCTATTATCAACCGTACTGGCGAGTTTCTCAGACGAAAATGGCGGAGCCTATTTTGATACGAGGTTCTCATAGCACATCATAGATGGCGCTAGGAGTAGCTGATTTGAAAGTTTGCTAGAGTAATCTGTGCTTACCGAGTTTATCAATCCAAAGAACAAAAATATTTTTTTTTGAGGAAATGAGACATCCGAGGTTTTCACTGCTGGGCGACGATATCCACTCTATTATAAATGTGGGTGCATGGTCCGTCTGTTTGGCACCTTTTCACGTCTTACAGCTGAACGGAACGGGATGAATTTGGCACACGAGGTAGACAGTGTCCTGAATTGAATCCAGGACATTGTAGAGGGAACATAATACCGGAATAAAATACTCCTATGTCCAAGGGAGTATTTTATTCCGGGATTGATAATTTCCGACTTTAACGCGGGTGAAACTTGGGAAAAAAATAGTATAAAAAAATCATGTTTTCATCAAAATGTAGGGAACATTTTAACGAGTTTTGCGAAATTAAATATTACTGTCACACAGAATATTTTCATAGTTAAATTAAAATCACCCTTTATTACGTGTAACATATTATTATATCATATCATATCAGCCAATTGCCGTCCACAGCTGAACGTAAGCCTCCCCCAAAGATCGCCAACCATCCCGGTCTTTCATTATATAATCACATCAAAATGTTACAGTAAGTGTGTACAGTCAGCGACAAAATTCGATGAGCATCTGAAGTTCCATAATTCGTCAACACCTGAAAACAACGAAAGTCATTGAATTGCTTTGGCCACAAAATGCGATATAAAAATCAATGTTACGAAATTCGGTTATTTGGCATGTTACTTTTTATTTAAAAATAAAACTTCTGCAATCAACAAAATCGTATTTATTTAGGAAATAAAATTGTTCTGCACTCCTTTCTATTAGCAAATAATTCTGGACGACAGTTAATACCAAACTCTAAAATTAATAAATATACTGCGTGCGACAATTTAGTTTCAATAATGGTCAAAATTACACTACTCTATGCACGTGTTGATATGGTTTCTATAATATTTAAAACGCCCTAAGTGCTTCATTTCCAGAATAACAAAAAATACTTAACAGTCTGCCACTTTCAAACGAATTTTCGGCTGAATGGCTTAAGATTCAATTAGTTAAACTATAGCTAGGGCTCAAAAATTTTAACTAAAACTTACAACTGTAGTTAGACAAACTGTAGTTAGAGAGAAAATGAAATATACAGTAAATAAATGACAAGAGTCAAGTAAAATCCTGATAGCTCTAAGTAACCCTCTGAGTAGTGTGATGCACTTAAGCAAGCATCTACTTTTTGGTAGGTATTTTAATTATTTTAACACTACTCAGCAGTTGCAATACTGTCGTTAAAAACGTTAACCTTGTTTGGATCCAGTCGGGTTTTTCGAAATTTCTATACATTGTTTCTCTACATTGTACACATTTAGAATTGTCTCCTCGCGCTCTTTATTTTGATTCCCCACAGGACCGTGTCACAAAAAAAACGACTAAGTAAGTTATTACTTAATAGCAGCTTACATCTTATTATTATTTTCAAAATCCATCAAGCCGTTTAGGCTACACTCTGTGAGAAAAAAATACACATCTCATACATGTATACATACTCTCGAAACAAATTACCCTCTTTCTGGGGCAAATAAATAATTGGACTAAGTAAATACTTCCCATAATAAACCGAACAACTTGAAAGCAATGCAACAAAATAACCTAAACAAATAAATAATTAATTATATTTTAGTTGGTGGACTAAGTAAATACTTCCCATAATTAGCGAACCGAACCACTTGAAAGCAATGCAACAAAATAACCTGTTTATTCAACAGAAGTCGGTGAACTAGAAATAGAATATCAATTTTATAAAAGGCATCCGAATTTTGTAACATTTTGTAGCCAGCTGTTCAGTGAGTACTTGAGCGCTACGATATGACTCTAGCTAACGGCGCCGATGTAGCCGTTTTACATCATTTTACAGGAAACTTAGACAGAGAGATCGCCTATCAATATCAATTTTTTTTTAAAAGCTGAAGCCGATGTCAAGAACATCTGGAGTTCTATAAATATTTTGTACTGCCTTGAGAGTTGAGACAGTCTGAAAATGTGAGAATCCACGAAATCCCTCCGTTTATAGACTACACTCTGCATCTAAGTATGTCTGCTGTTCCCATCCCCATATCCAACTTGTCATAGCTATTTTTGCTAAGAAGTGACTTGAAAACTTTATCCGGACATTGAGTAAATATCTACTTTTATGGCTTACTAAGGATACACAGAAATAATAGCTGTGTTGAATAAGATATTTCGTTTTTTCAAAATTTAGAAGAAGCAATTCAATCTTCAATGTCGAATCTGCATTGAACGGTGAACCTGTGTCGAAACGATCTCCGTGTTTTAAATTCATTAA